>JBBPCY010073707.1:0-10138 GCA_037974405.1 Brachyalestes nurse | reverse complement strand
CAGATCCAGATCACCCTGCTGCCTCTCCTACGTCTCCCAGCTCAGAAAATAACATTCAGTTGTTGTTTTGAATACAGGTTTTTTTTATTAAACCTTGAAATGTGTATTGTATGTACAACAAAGAAAGTTATTGAAATTGGTTAATGTTTCTGTTATTTGAATTTCACTTTCACTTAAAAATTTTGTTCAAAATATCGTGATACATATCGTATCTTGAACCCAGTATCGAGACACGTACCGTATCGTGACCTGGGCATATCGTTACACCCCTAGTAGATAGGGAATGGAAGTTGCTTTGGATAAATGTGGTTATTAGTGGGATCAAATGGGTTGGGAGTGGACTTCCCAGAAAAAGGTTATGAAACCTAAATCCGAAGAGACCCTCAAACAGCTCACGTTGCACAATTCAGTTGGAAAAATGTGCCTTGGGTGTCTGAAGACCAGTTTAAGAACCATTGCTCTGAAGAACCTTTCAGTGATTGGTCCTTTAAAGCTGTGGTTCTCAAAACAGTTCTCAGAGAAGGTCCAGGTCTCAGAGAAGGTCCAAAATGCTGTTGGGTTGAAACATCTGGGGTGGCCCCTGAGGACCTTCCCGAGAGCCACTGTTTTAATGAACCCTCTTTTAAATTTAAATTTAAGCTTAAACAGTATGCAGAAAACACTACAGTCTTTCCTCATAGGTTGGAGAAAATGCCACTTTCACTGCACTGTACTTAAAGTCTTGCTCAGGAGCCTTTGTGCCACGGCAAACGGGGATAAAACATCAGCAGCCTGCTTGCTGGTCCATATGAAATTCTCCTTGACCTTTGCGGGTCAGAAACTACTCACCGTGAAGAGCGGTGACTTCTCTAGGAGCTCTTTGCAGGCCTTTTGTACCGCTTGTCCTTGTGTTTGTGTGGAGGGGGGGTATGGTCGCACTGGGTGAAAATGTAGAGTTCAAGGCCGGGCCCCCGGGAGGCCACTGATGTCAGCAGCTAAAGATTACATTCTCTACAGAATGATTCTTCCGTGGAAATGCGGGCTCTAGTTGGGTTGAGGGGCTGCTTTTATACTTCAAAGCGCAATTTCGGGAACAGATGTTCAGCCGTAGAAGAGCGGAGCGTTGTGCAGCCTTTTGTTCTTGTGTGATTAGTACAATGACCTCTCCTGATCAAGCCAGCCAATTAAATGTACGGCGGAATGCTTGTTGCGCGAGGTCTCATAAACAGCTTTTGAAAGGATGCCGGCGTTGGCGCAGTTAACGGCGACTTGTGGAGAAATGCAGGCGGCTCAGAGAAGCCCGCATTGACGAGAACGCATTCTTTTTCATGCATTCTGCTGACCTCTTGCAGAGAAAAGGTTGAAGAGGCGCGCTCAGGAATGTCTCCTTTATAGCGACGCACTAAATGCCAGTGGCTAGTTTGTGTGCTGTAATGTCAGTGGCTAGTTTCAGCGCTCCGCTTCCTGGTCAATGGCGGATGGATGGCCTTTCTCGTTTCAATGCCGATCAATTAGAGGCAGCGGTGCCTCGGCAGTTGGCGCCAGCCGAAAGGCGTCGTCAGTTCCCCCACAAAGATGCTGCTTGCTCATCCGTTATTGTGTGCGCTGAAACGTGCGCGCTCCAAGTCTCGGAGTGCACTGACCCTGCCTTTGCTTCTCCCTTCGGCGCCCACAAATGCCCCTTAGAAGGCTTTCATTTCTGAAGGCAGAGAATTTCTTTTTTAATTTCTCCCCCGAGTTTCTTTTCATGCCGACTTGTCAGTGGTGATGCCGCCTGACACTGGTGGCTGATTTTAAACACTAGGTGGCACTGCCGTCACTGCAGGACATGTCCGTCTCATAGCAGCCTTCCGATCTGTGCAATATGGGATGGTATGGGAGTGAAATAACATATTTGTTTCACAAAATGGGTCGTGCTGAAGAGGCACTTCCCCACGGTTCAAGCTGCCGGGGTCTCACTTAGTAACACTTAACTAATTATTGAGAGTTTAATGTAGGTGTGCGTGTGGGAGGCTGTTTGTTTTGTGTGTGTGTCTGTGTGTGTGTTTGAGAGCGTGTGAATGCGTATGGGTACAGTGGGTGAGAACGAGAGTCCAGATAGAGCAACCGAACAAGGTACCCTCACTCTGATGCGCAAGAGACGGGCGGGTTGCGCCGCTTGACAGAGTTGGTACAGAGAGGAAGATGGAGCATGTGAAACTGGACTGAGAATGGGGGGGGGTGTGAGTGGAAAGAGAGGTGAAAGAGATGTCGTGAAACGGGGAAATCGAAGAAATGTGGGTGGTGAAAGAGAAAGAAGAAATGTGATTCCTTAACTGACTGAAGAAAATGAAGAATGTGCATAGAAGGAGGGAATGAAAGGAGAAAGAAAGAATAAAATAAAGGGGCCGAGCTTATAAGGCTGTTTGTGCAGACATTAGGGGTTGAGAGAAAGAAAGAAAGGAGAAAGAGAACATGTTGAAAGAAAAGAAGGCAGGGATGTGGTGCAAGAAGAGAAAGACAGAGGCCAAATGACTCTGTATCAAAATTGTTCACAGTGGAGGAGAATGGAACCAGATGTCTTGCTTTAAAAGCTCCTTCATAGAAAGTTACTTCAATAAATGGTATATGGTTGTGCCGCCTGACGCCTGATACATTGTTTTGCCAGAGTTTTGTGTAGCTTTTGTCCTAAGATGAAAACCAATTTATGAGTACAGTTACATGCTGGGAAAAATCAGATTTAGGAAATTATTGATCCTGGGGAAAAAATGGCGTAAATAATTTTATTTAGATTTCTACTATTCTACCACCAGGGACACATGGATACAATTTTTGTTGGAGACATCGTGAGCTCTGGTTCCATTCCCCACCACTGTAAGGAAATCCAAGTCACAGGTCCTAGATATTTGCCTTTTTGCATCACCTTGCAAAACAGATGTTACAAAAACTGGACTGGAAGACGATGAAATGGCAATGATGATGATGAAAACAATCTTCCGTTTTAGTGCGGTTAATACTCTATTTATATATTATTAAAGAGTAATTATATACTGCACACCGATTGCACACTCAAGGGTCGTGCCACTGATCAATTTAATCTGCTCAAAGTCTTGCCCCATCCGAGATAAGTGCTACTGAAGCAGCAAAGTTGTTGGTCAAGGACGCCCATTTGCCTGTCAAAGTTCACCTTGAAGCACCTATCATGGCCAATTCTGAGTAGGACTTTGTCCGGTTTGTTTTTGTTAGATGTACTCGTTGCCTGGTAACTCTGTATCCAGTAACTCAGCGCTTACAACCAACTCCAAGAATAAGAGCTTTTGCTCTTGAGGCAAAAATGAACCCTGTCCCAGTCCTCATGGCTTCCCAGCTGATACAGAGTGAGGGGGGAAAATGCGATCATTCGATTGGGAAGCATGAGGGAATATTCAAGGTTCCAGATTACGTGTCGTCAGCAGCTGTGAACACGTACACAGTGTGATGATTTGTTTCTCCATAGACCACAGTGTGATATAGCAACATTCAACTGACAGGAACAATACAGACAACGCAATAAATAGACACAACAATGTAACTGTAAAGTAATGCAACAGTAAAGGACAGGATGTAAACCTTCCAGGGTGGCTACAATTACACCGTAAGTATGATACGTTTGATACTGCACAGGGGGCAGTTAGTAGCAAACAATACAATAAATGGACAATAAGAGTAATGTGACGGTAGTATGAAAGGGATGTAAACCTTCCAAAATGAATATAATATAATATTGCACCATACAGATATTATAGCGTATTAGACAGTATTGAACCACGCAGAGTGAGTGTAATTTGCAGTTTATCAAAGCGAGTGACAGGACTTGAGTGCCTGTTGTGGCAGTGAACAAAGATAAACCAAGTGCAGTAAAATAGTGTGATATAAGAATTCTATAAAGTGAGGTGGTTCACTGAAATGTGCTGGTTAACCAGGGACTAGATATTTATACACATTCAGAGTTCAGAGTAAGAAACTGTCGTACTTTTGTGTGCAGTCGGCATTTCACCATAGGCTTGAGAGTCAATGCTGTTCCAGTGGACCAGACCTCAAAGGTCGTCAGCACTGGAAAGGGGAGCAGATGTTCCCTCACAGGAGCCAGTGCTTGTGGAGAACGTGTGCAGTAGCACTGGACTGCTTGACCCCTGCGTTTATGTATTTCCGGTTTTTCCCGATAAGAGCTGTACGGTCTGTCTGCAGGCTGGTCGGCGTGTCTTTGAGCAGACATATATAAATACACTGTGTCCTTGATGTCCTTGAGTCCATAGCCAGACTTCTAGGTCTACTGTGAAATTCATGGTCGTCACTTTGAGTCCATTAATGGGCGTGCAGTCGTTTACTATATAATGGATACTTCTACCAGGGATAAATATCAATACTCTCTGTAAACACCAGTATGGGATAACGTAGCCTATTTAACTAGTTGCAAACATTTAGGGCAGTGCCTCCATAGGTAGTTCAAAACTCATCGACCACAGAGGGGTCCCCTTATCTACAGATAAGAGTTATGCCCAAGACTCCAATATATAAAGGAATTCAGGCAGAATTCATGCAAACCTGAACTAGACTATATACACTTTGCATAAATACATCACCAGGGCTAATATAATTATCACCGCAACAGTCATGCTCACACTTGGCCCCAACACACAAATGGACCCCAGAGGCTTCAGCTCAGCTTCATGTTGTTGTTGCCATCAATTTTCTTTTGCCCTAATTGACCTTTTTTTTTTATGATCCTTTTTTTTATTTCACATCTCACAATTTTGCTGCGATTGATTCCACACATTCACTTTTCACTGCACCATTCCGCTTTCGGGGGTCTCAAGTGTGCGTATTTCTCACCCAGAATGCACCACAGCCATGAAACACTGTGCGAGGAAGAGAAAACCACATATAAATACCATCGCAATTATCTCTCTACCCGCACCTCGACAAGGACCTTCCTCATGCCAGGTTTAAAACCTCTGATGAGCTTGTCTTGAGCATGAACATGACCATCAGTTACACCCAAGAACACCAGACCCTTCTCACCAAACTTTCACTGCTAACCTAAGGATGACAAGACGAGGGCTTCAGACGGGAATTTCTGAAGAGTTCCCCTGAATTCCCTTTTGGGAACAACATTGAGGGTGAGAGAGACGGGCAGGAAGGAGAAATCAGGAGGCACCAGAGAAAATGTTTAGGTGGTGATGCTGGACGACATCGAGATGGAGATTGATGAGTAGAAGGGAGGAAGAAAGGAAAGAGGAGAGCAAAGTAAAAGAAGGGTGGAATCTAGACAGCTCTTCAGATGAGAGAGTGGAAGGAAGAATGGTGAAGGAGAGCTTTCTGTCTGGTTTGGTGATGCTGGAAGTGAAGGAAGTAGGGATGGAGGGAAAGAGAGAGAGGTGTGTGTGTGTGTGTGTGCTGGAGGTTTTTATTGTGGCCGTTTGTCGTGTTTATGTGGCTGGAGCTGTCCGCTCCCTCTCGCTCCGTATTGATGGCGGTGCAGGGCTGCTGGGATTGATGGCGCCATATTGCTGTGCTCCAGCAAACCTAATGACCCGAAACCCGGCAGCAGCAGCAGCAGCACCACCAGCCTTAACCCCTTCACACACTCCTGCTTGTGGAAGGATGGGGGTAGGGGACGAAGCATTTCTGCTTACCTGCATACACATTCCGTATTAGCTGCACGCCTTCAGTTCCCTGTTTCTGTCAGCGAAAAACTTCACAACTCCTTTTTTGTCCTTTTGTTATTATTATTATTATGTTTTGACCTAACTGTGTTGAACAGACTAATGGAAATTGTCCAAGAAATCTAATTACTTAAAATTGCTTTGATGGTTAAAAGCAGTTTTTTTTTTTACTTTCTGTGGTAAAGTTCAACTTTTTGGAGATTAGCGCTATAGTACTTCAGTTTGGTCTTGGACTCAAGACATTATGTCTGTGGTCTCTGACATGTAAAATAATAAACTCAGTCTTGACTCTGTGTCAAAATTCTTTGGACTCAGTCTTGTCTTGGCCAAACTACAGCTCTGTTGGAGATACTTTTTTTTTTTTTTCAGACCATGGCGATGTAATGTTTGCTAACCTTCAGCTGATCTGTCTGTGCTCCACCCATCAATAATTGTCCTTCACATCTACTGTCAGGGCCATTCGAGGGCGTGTCCACCCTGGGAAGCCACCCGGTCGAGTTATTATTACCGACATCCTCTTAGTGGGAAACTATGCAGGCCCAAACCCAGCCACCACTGCAAAGTCCAGTATTGTTCAGACCAAGCTGCTGCTACAGCTTGACTGTGACGATTGTGGACTTTGAAATGGATGCTGAGCAGAGACTGGATGTGCCAGATTTTACAGGTTTTGTTTACGGGTTAAAATTTTTAACAACCGAGCTGGACTGTCCTGTTGGAAACCACAGACAGGCTAACGTTAGCCTGATCACTCAAAGAAGTCTTGAAAAACTTCAGATTCTTGTTTGGTTGGTGGTGTACAAACAGGCAGTCATCTGGGTCCGGAGAATAAAAATCCACCCCAGAACTTTATTCCAGCCGCCTGAACCAACAGTTGAGGTGTCCAGACAGTTGAGAAAAAATACCAGGGAGGTTTTTTACTCTCTAGACCCAGGTGACCTGCCTCGGCGGGACAGGTCAATTCCGCTTCTCCTACTTACATCCCCAGCTCTCAGCAAAGGTCTGCACCCCAAAGCCAGCTGTCAGTTTTTCTCAGCACCCATTAGGGGGCAGCGTTTTTCTTCTGCCTGTCTTGGCTCAGTTCTCAAGTTTGTTGGTTCCTCGCTCCCCCTCTGTGTGTTGCCCATGGCATGTTGAGATGTGTTTGTGTGTGTGAGAGAGTGCCATTGGCAAGGAAGAGAGAAACACATGCGCACCCCCGCTGAGTGGAACATATTTGTTTGTTTGACTGTTTTGTTTCTGTTCCGGAGAATTCTGACTTAAGCTTAGACGGCATCCAGGGTGAGGTAGTGAGTTATTTGTGATGTTTATATGTTCAGCCATGTGTTTGTTTAAGCGGTGAAGTGTGATTGTTCCACAGCTTTTTTTCATTATTATTACTTTATTTCACAGTAACTGTGTGTTTGCGTCAAAGGATGTGAAAATATTTGTAGGGTTCTGCAGGAGGAATAGGGGCTCAGTGTTTACGCTTCCAGGAATGACACTTCATGTTTTAATGGCTCTAAAGCAGCTAAAGATACTCTTCTTATGGCTCTAAGGAATCCAAAGACACTCTTCTTATGGGTCCAAAGCAGCCAAAGACACTCTTCTAATTGCTGTAAAGAACCCAAAGACACTCTTCTTATTACCTTAGAGCAGCCAAAGACACTCTTCTTATGACTCTATGCATGGAGTGTGCCATGTTTAGTTCAGCCCCTCTCTCTGTAACTAGCACTAGAGAAAAGTTTACTTGTGTGAAGTGTACGTTAATTACGTATCTGATGGAGAAGATTTCCGAGTTAGAGGAGCGCATGCAGATTTTAACTATGGATAGGAGGTGAGAGTCTAATGTGAGTCAGAAGAGATGAGAGTCAGACATTGCAGGGAACCTGAAGCTGCTAGCTAGTCATAGGTATAAGAGGATAGTGTTACATGTAGAGGTTAATGATATTCATATGCGGCAGTCAGAGGTCACTAAGGCTAGTGTTAAAGAGTTAGCCCAGACTATGTCCACTAATATGCTATGCCCCAACGCAATATGCCGTGGCACTACCAGCCCATCTACATCGGCAGGATTACAGGGGAGAGAGTGGAGGGTTTCCAGAACCTGGGTGTTCAGATCACTCAGAACCTGTCATGGACCTGCCACACCAACGCGCTGGTGAAGAAGGCCCATCAACATCTTTTCTTCCTGAGACGTCACAGGGACTTTCACCTGCCTCAGAGAGTGCTTAAGAACTTTTACACCTGCACCATCGAGAGCATCCTGATGGGAAACACCTGCACCTGATTTGGGAACAGCACCAAGCAGGACAGACGAGATCTCCAAGGAGTGATGCGCTCAGCCGAACGCATCATTCACTCTGAGCTCCCTGACCTACAGTCCATCGGTGCCAAACTAAAGCCAGGAAGATCATGAAAGATCTCTGTCATCCTGACAATGGACTCCTGTCTCTGTTGAGGTCAGGGATGTGTGTCTGCTCCCTTAAAGGCAGTACAGAGAGAATGAGGAGGAGCTTCATCCTGCTATTTGGGCCCTGAACCAGGTGCAGATCCGGACTCTGTAATTACATCCGGTATGATTATGCATCTGCACTGCAACATCTGGTACTCTGACTATTATTCATATTGTATTCATATCCATATCCTTCTATGTTGTGCCTGCACTTTAACAGCTGCAATATCTGGAACTGTGACTATTACTTATACTATATTCATATATCACATTAATACTCCACCCCCATACAGTTCTTATATGTAAATTAATACTCCACCCCATACAGTTCTTATATGTATATCATTCATGTAAATCTTTTTGGTGATGCATCTGCACTTTTTTACACATCTTTACCATCTTACCATCATACTGCTTCTACAGTTTTCTTACTGCTTTCTAATGTTTTTTTTTACTGCTTTTACTGGGGTTTTTTTTGGTCAGGCGTTGCAAATAGCATTTCACTGCAAGTCGTACCATGTATAATATTTTATGTGACAAATAAAATCTAAATCTGAATTTGGTCCTGAGGCTTGCAGCAGGCTTTGTGCACTGAATTGCTGGATGTCGAAGTGGTGCTCAGAAAACAATGTGGGATTCATCGACAATTGATCCACGTTTGAGGGCAAGTCTGGTCTCTGAGCCCGGGACGGTATCCACCCCTCATGGGAGGGTGCTGCTCTCATCTCCTGCAGCCCATAGTCTGTTAGCTAGCCGGCAGCGCAGCTCAGGTAGACGCTGCTGACAAACCAGTGCCGGGGCCAGGCGGCAGACAAACTGGCTTAGACCTAAAACTAAAGCTGGGACTGTTAAACATTAGATCGCTCGCTCCTAAAGCTGCTCTTGTCACAGAATTAATAACTGGTCGGAATCTTGATACCCTATGCTGTACAGAGACCTGGAGTAGACCTGCTGAGTTTGTTGCTCTAAATGTGACTACACCTCCAGCCTATAACTACATACACAGTCCTAGACTAAACGGTAGAGGGGGAAGCACAGGAACGATATACAGAAGTGCCTTAAGTATTAAACCGATGACTGAGTTTAAGTTCTCATTCTTTTAAACTCATAACTAATCAAGATACAAATAAGATCTCTCTCTCTCCCTTATTACTGTCTACAGGCCACCAGGGCCGTATACAGAGTTCTTACAGCAAATTTAGCAGTACGCTGCAATAAAATTATAATTATTGAATTATTGGAACAGGATCCTCTAAAATCTGCATTTACCTCAATTCTAGATACAGTTGGCTTCACCCAACAGGCAACAGGACCTAGTCACAGCCGTGGCCACACGCTTGACTTAAGCTTGACTCTTGGTGTGGATAACAAAGCTATTCTTCCTCAGTCCACAGTAATCTCAGATCACAACCTCATTACATATGAACTTCATCTTAATTATACTTTTAAGCACATCCTCTCGCTTTGGTAGTAGTCGGGCAATTACATCGGCCATAGCTCATAGTTTTATTGAAAACCTCCCAGAAATATCAACCGCATTTGGCACTCCATATTGTCCAGCAGACCTAGATAACCTAATTGAATGCTTTGAGAACTTTCTTTGATCCACAATAGACTACGTTGCACATCTAAAAAAGTTTGACAGAAAAAGCTGGCCCCTTAGTATAATGATCAAACACGTGCTTTAAGGCTAAATGTACATAGACTAGAGCGTACATGGCGATCTACCAATTTGGAATCCTTTCACACCGCATGGAAGGTGAGCCTTAGAGGCTACATCAGAGCACTTACCACAGCATGCTCAGCCTATTTATCCTCATTGAATCTAATAAAAAAAAAGGTTTCTGTTCAGTACAATTTCTAAACTAACTAGGAACCAGGGAGGTGCAGTACCACAGGTATCTGCAAACTTGGAGCAGGGATTACCAACTCCGGTCCTGGAGATGGTTCTGGAGATGGTCCTTTGATGGTTCTCCTCCTCAAACACATTCACTAAACCTGACAATTAACTGGTGAGGTGAATCAGGTGTTTCTGAGCAGGGAA
>JBBPCY010073706.1:0-10140 GCA_037974405.1 Brachyalestes nurse | reverse complement strand
CCGGTGTCCCATTACTTTTGTCCGAGGTGAACGGTTTTCGGCAAATAACGGTTTTCGAAGGGTCGCTGGAAACAGTAACAGTAACCATTTTAATCATGTCATTGCCCTAGCATGTAAATTCATTACACTTAAGCAATTGTTCAGAAGTTGACCGCTGAGTTAAGCGTGCTAGGCTAATGAAACATGAGCAAGGACTGTGGGGACATATCGGTCTTAAAATAAATGCAGGGAAGAGACTCAAAATGAACTCCTCCTCCAGCGGAAGTTATGTAAGAAATACGATCTGAAGGAGTCCCTGGACACACTTTCAAAATGCCAAGTGTGCATAGCTATGTATTTGGTCACTCAGAATGCATGTTACTGCCAGACATGAACAGACTAAAGTTGAATTTAAAAAACATTGATGGGAGACTAACAGATGCAATACAGACAGAAGCATAAACCTGTAGCATGTCCTAAAAGAATAGTTACCATAAGAACAAAACCATTACTCTCAGGATTAGATTTAATCTGTGACAAGGTGCAACATACTGACGTGTCGCAGATGCAGTTTGTTTGTGCAGTTGACACTATGTTACACAAACTGTTTTTGGTCTCGAGGTTGTTGATTGTTACGATTCAAACGTGCATTTGCTTAATATTTATTCATATTAAAGTGGTTTAAGCGACAGAAGCTGACCAGGCCAAAGTTAGTCTACCTAGCCAAGTCACAAAAAAAGAAATACAAGATCTTACCTAGCTCCCTAACTAACCCAAATCAAGAGTGAACTAACCAAAATGGTAATAACTTGGTACTAACCAAAACTAAGTTACTGACAAACAGTGACCTTTTGAGTTATTAACATAATATATACAAGTAATGAAATACTCAGTCTCAAAGGTACATACAAGTTCAGAAGCAGGCAGGAGGTCATACACAGTAACAGTAATATACATAACAAATAGCAAGCAACTGCACAAACCAAAGGCAGTGGTCTGCCCAGACTGTAGTATGCTGGAGGTTTTTATATCTGTCCTGAGTCCGACAGTCAACCAATCCAGTGCAAGAAGCAGGAGCAGGGCGTATACAAAGTGTGATCATCCAGACATCCAAGGGCATGGGCATGACACACTGGAAGGGTTGGGTCTAAAAGAAGAAGAAACAAGACACCCATCACACCATCAACAGAAACCAAAAAATTGTCACAAGATAAGAGATAAGATAAGATAAACCTTTATTAGTCCCACAAATACCATGAAGGACACCCTCTCCCATAAGAGTGAATGTCAGGTTCACAACTTTCACCATGACATCTGTTCAATTCAATGTTGTTTATATAGTGTTTTTACAACCAAGTTTGTCACAAGGCACCTTTACAGAGACAAGTTCCGAGCCCCTAGTGAGCAAGCCAATGGCGACAGTGACAAGGAAAAACTCCCTAAAGCTGAAGGAAGAAACGCCTTTGTGTACAAACCTAACAATGATGGCCATCTACGGCTAACAAAGTTGGTACAGTTAAGATTTTGTTGGAAGAGTATCTGAGAGTCCAAAACAACATGAACAACAATCTCCACTTTAAACAGCAGTTCCCCTTGGATAGTGGAGGAGCATGTGGGAGTGAAAAGCGTCGAACCATTCAATGGCATTTTGGCACGGGTCCCCAGCGATTGCAGACCCGGGAAGGTGGTGACCTGGAGTCCCAATGGTGATCATCAAGAAAACAAGTCAGCCATGAAAATTTTGCAAAAAAAGTCTTTCTTATGCTGAATGCTTATGTTCAAACCTTGTGCGATCAAGGACCACCACATAAGCCTTTGGTTCGTCTTTGATGTAGGATGTGTAGGAACACAAGGAGACAGTGGTCAATAAACCAAAGTAACAAGAACAGAACTAGAACCAATACAAACCTCAAAGTTTAGAAGGGCATCAGAAGGACTTCCTTCCCAATCGTGTTATAATTCATCTAGGACCAATGCCAGTAGCGTCTTCTTCAATTAGGAGGGTTTTTGAAGGGTATTGTGAAATCTAGTAGAAAGAACTCAAAAGAACTATTACAGATAGTACACCACACAAAAACGAGTTTGAGAGGAGAATGGTGAGCAGTAATACAATGTCTGAAAAATTCTTACAAAGGATCCTATAATATCAGGTAATCCCAAGAAATTTTCAAAGCTAGTCTTTGGCACTAGAAAAGTAGCAGTGAACTTAACCTTAGCATCTAGTGGGTCAACAGTGTCTTGTTTACCATGACACTACAGTGGCATGAGCAAACTCACATTTTGTCAGGTTGAGAGTGAGAGAGACTGTCTGAAGGTGAGTTAAAATATTGTCTAAAGCAGAAAGGCGGTTATCCCATGTATACCCGAAAAAACAGTCACAATTATTATTATGGACAGTATACTTTAGATATCGGTCAGGTGTTTCACTGAATTTTTACTGTATTTTATGGTACTTTTTACTGTAGGGGTGGGGCTAAGTGCAGTATGTGTGCTAAGTTGTAGTTCTAGTAAATCCAGCATTAAATTCAAGCAGATTATGAACACATGTGGTCGATTCAATGCCTGTTTTGCACTGCACCTGCGCTCATCTGGTCCAGAGAGATCTTGGGTCTAGCTGACTAATTATGCTGCATTCAAAAGAAAACTGGAAAATTATAGGCTCAGATTTATGTCATAACAACTACAATCATGACATCCTCCACTGTGACTGGTAAGACTGCAATACTACAAATGCTATTCATGTGATATGCTTGCATTCTTAATGTATTTGTGAAGTTACATTTTTTTTTGTACGACTGAATGAATGCATTAATAAGTGAAAGAGGACCATTTCAATCTTGTAAATGTTATGGAAGGATTTCAAGACAAAAATAATTTTGAATACAGATCATACCATGTCAGAGGAATAGAGGAAAACATGCTGTAGCTTTACATTGTGACATCTTATGGCTCGTTTGTTTGAAGCAGGGTGAATAGCATCTATATGCCACTATGAATGGGCTTAGAAATCTTCATTAAGATTGGCTATGCACACATGCATACCTTCTTAAATGAATTTTTATTGGCTGTTGGCAGCCTTATTGTTGAGTGACCAAAAAAATGTAGGGGAGCAAATAAGGCCAAGGGCAAATGCACAAAATTTCTAAATTCAAGATCAAGCAGTTCTTGAGACAGTTCTTGAAATGTGTGAGTTGCACTGCCCCCTGTGGATGAAATTTGGTAGGTGGTATTGATGCCGGATGTAAAATTACAGAATGAATGTAAGCTTACTAAATTACAAAATTGTGCCTTAGGTAGGTGATATTGAAATGTGTCCTTTGCATTGCTACCTATAGATTAAATTTCACCAGCTCTGGCGTGCTTCCAAAGAATGTTGTAGTGATGCAACATGTCAAATTTTGCCAAGTTTTAACATTTATATCACAAGATGTCAGGACACAAAGGGACTCAAATCTGTAATGTGGGGCTACAAGCATGCCGAGTTTCATGCTGATTGGTGAAGCTTTGGTGAAGAAATTCCTGACCAGAAATTAATGTGAAAAAATTGGAGGATAAAAACTTGACAAACACTATATTACTGCTCTTGAGCGATCATGATAATTGATAGTCTACTCAAACTTCATTCATATGCATGTGATTAGCTATTGATTTGATTCAAACAAAAATAATAATATAAAGCTTGCTCATGCGTTTCTTTTATTGATGACAGCAAAGATGCCACTCAGAGCATCCATATGCAAATTGCTTGGATGCCAGAAGTTCCTAAGTTGGGTTTTTCAACTTTACCATCATCTTGAATGCAGCAATAATATACTAGTCAGCACTGGGCAGGTTGTATTAAGGATCCCTTAGAAGAAAACAAGGGTGAGTTTTCAGTCTCTATCCCTGCCTTATGTTATTTTCTGTTGCTGGAAATCATATTTCTTCAGATATTAAACCCTAAGCATGAGAAATCTGTAATTAGTAAATGCTGTTTTCAAGAGGGTGAAAAAATGTGATCATGTTAATTTACCTGAAATTCTTCACAGACTTAGGTCATAAACAACAGGTAAGATTAAACAAAATCTGAGACGTGCAGCAAACCATCTGATTTGACATGAAATTACCAAGGTGCAAATTTCAGGTGAAGTCAGACCTACTATATTTAAATCTTTTTAATGGATCTGAATTTGTCTGAAATATGCAATATTTAGATAGAAGCATTTTTAAAATGCTTCAGTGAGTTCAATCACTTCTTGTTTTATTAGCTTATTTTTGCCCTATAATTACAAACTTGCACCATTTATGCATCCTTATTGTGCCTAATGAGATTCCTTCTAGGACTATGAGACTTCTAGTGTTATGTAACAATAGGTAAAAACAGGATATTCACTTTCGCTTAACTGGTTCACAAGATTCCTGCTTATGACAGATTTACTGCCTGTAGGGACGTGTACGTTTATAAGACATCCATGCATCATTTTTGCCTGTATACTGTAAAAACAGTCAGGCTTTGTGTTCATACTTTCACCAAAATCACAATATAATGACCAATCACATCCAAAAACTATTTCATAAAATGATCAAAAAATTTTTTTGCAAGACTATACCTAACTTAAACCTTTTAACTTTTTAAACCTTTGTAACTTTTTTCTGTATTG
Organism: Brachyalestes nurse; assembly: GCA_037974405.1. Lineage (NCBI taxonomy): Eukaryota > Metazoa > Chordata > Actinopteri > Characiformes > Alestidae > Brachyalestes > Brachyalestes nurse. The sequence goes on along the minus strand of JBBPCY010073706.1, from coordinate 5,521 downwards.
AAAATGCATGCCAGCCACATCACTTGTCTTTAGTAAATGATTAACTTGGCTGGCTAGGTAGCTGTAGTAACAGTAGCTATCATTTTACTCTAATACACTAACATAGTTTTTTACTGATACACCAATCAGCCACAGCATTAAAACCACCTGCTGACTACTGTGTAATAATAGTTTGTCCAGTACATCCTATGGATGGTCATTTAGATTCAGACCTGGGGAATTTGGAGGCCAAGTCAACACCTTTCAACCATTTGTCATGTTCCTCAAACCAATGCTGAATGTTTTTGCAGTGTGGCAGGGCACAGTATTGCTCTGAAAGAGGCCACTGTCATTAGGGAGTATCACTGCTATGAAAGTGGGTACTTGGTCTGTAACAATGTTTAGGTAGGTGGTATGTGTCAAAGTAACATCCACATAAATGCCAAGACCTAAAGTTGTTTCATTTCACTGTGTATATGGTTGAAATGACAATAAACACCTACTTGGCTACTAGTAACACCCTGCAAGACCTGCATTTTTGTAGATGTTCTGACCCAGTCGTCTAGCCATTTCAATTTGGCCTCTGTGAAACTCCCTTAGATCCTTACACTTTCCCATTCTTTCCTGCTTCCAACACACCAACTTTATGGACTGACTGACACTTGATCCCTAATCAATCACTTTTGCAGGCACAACTGTAAAAAGATAATCAATGTGATTACCTTTACCTGTCAGTGGTTTTAATGTTGTGGCTGATTGATGTATATTTAAACAAAAGTGAACTTACTTTTTCACCTGGGAATGTTTTGCTGTATAATTTAAAAATATAGAAGCTTCCATCTTCATGTGTCCTCTGGAGACAATACTTTTGTTGTGTCATGGCTGAGTTGGAAGTCATTCTGAAGTTGTATGTATTTTCTTTATTTGTAATAAAACTATGAATGACTCTTAGATTCCTCTCAGTTGAATATTACTTGAAAGTATGAACAAATTTAAACATGCTGTGCATGCAAAACAGTCAACGAATATTACAGAAATAGAGGTGATTCAGAAGAAGCAATGGATGAAATTTCTCAAAACGAGATGAGAAAGACTAGCTGGATTAAAAAAAGTGTTTGCAAGCAGTGATATCTGAGAAAAATGGTGTTATAAATGCTGCCACATGCAGTTTTGCCATTCTTGGATGAAATATATTTGTGCTGCCCTTGTGGCTTTCCAAAATCAGATCCAAAAGGGAACAGTGCATATTAGCCAGTGCTAAGCTACGATTGGTCAGTTGTAATGTGCTGATATCAGTAAAGTTTTAGGGCAGCATGAGTACAGGCTGACACATTTCCCAAGGATTAACATTATATACTCACACATAGTAGTGGACAAAAATACACAATAACTTTCCATGTTGCACAATATGTCACAAATGTTCTTTTTTCTGGCAACTGCTAAGTTGGACAAAAAGAACCACTAGTTCTACATTTAAACTAAATGTTCAAAAATAATGAATAGAAATGATTATTTAATGATTCACATACTGCACTGCACCAAATTCCATTAACAGTAGTTCCCAATATATGTTTGTGTGTGTGTCAGTTGTGTCAGTTTAATATAAGATGAGACATGAAAGCATGGCTTATTTGATGAAAACTAAAAACTGTAATACCCTGCCCAATCCGACAAGAGTATATTATGGCTATAAAATACGTTAAAATTAAGATAAAAAGAAACATCATGTAAAAACAGATAAAAATAAATAAAATAAAATAAACAGACTAAAATTCAAAGTAAAATGTCAACAAGTCATGCTGTCCCAAATGCCAAAGTAAACAAATGAGTTTTTAGAAGTGATTTGAAAACAGATATAGAAGATGCCTGTCTGATGTGTAAAGGCAGCTCATTCCACAGTTTAGATGCTACCACTGCAAAGGCCCGATCCCCTCTGAGGTCATATCTGCTCATATTTGCGTGTGCCAGTTAAAAGACGTGCAGCTGCATTTTGAACAAGCTGCAGTCGAGAAATAGAGGACTGACTCACTCCAGAATAAAGTGCATTGCAGTAATCCAGCCGAGTGGTTACAAAGGCATGGATTACTGTTTCAAAGTGCTGTCATGTTAGAAAGTGCTTAATTTTGGCCAGCTGCCTCAGGTGAAAGAAGCTAGATCTAACAACTGACCGAATTTGGCTCAAGCTTTAATTCAGGATCCATTTTAAAACCCAAATTTACAATCTCCGGCTTGCAGAATGGTTTCAAAGTTTTCAAATCAACAAGGGGAACACCAGCAGAACCAGGTCCAAACACCATCACCTCAGTTTTAGAATCGTTAAAACAAAGAAAATTCAGCGCCATCCAAGATTTGATGTCCTCCAAACATGTTTGCAGAGAATTCACAGACAGCCCATCCTTCTTTTTAAGAGGAAAATAGATCTGGCAGTCATCTGCATAACAATGAAAGGAGACACCATGTCTCCTGAGAATTGAGCCCAGGGGGAGCAAATACAACAAGTACAAAATCGGACCCAAGATGGAACCCTGCGGGACCCCATGGGATAGTGGAGCGCAGGAAGACTCACAATCACCTAGATGAACTGAAAAGGTTCGATCTTTTAAATATGATCTGAACCACTGCAAAGCCACACCTGTTATGTCAACACAATGTTCCAAACGCGAGATTAAAACCTCATGGTCGACAGTATCAAATGCAGCAGTTAAATCGAGTAAAATAAGAACCATACTGTCGCCAGAATCACATGATAAAAGAATATCATTAAAAACTCTTAAAAGTGCTGATTCAGTGCTGTGCATTGCTTTAAAACCAGACTGAAAAATCTCATGGACATTGTGCTCATTTAGGTGTGAAGTTATCTGATTGCAAACTATTTTTTCCAAGACTTTAGATAATAAAGGTAACTTGGATATTGGTCTAAAGTTTGCAGGAGCATTTGCATCTATCCCAGGTTTTTTGAGAAGCGGCTGCACAACAGCATGTTTAAAATTCTTGGGAACCACCCCTGAAGTAAGACTGCTATTAATAATGGTTAAAATTGTTGAGCCTAAAGTAGAAAAAACTTCTTTCAAAAAATGAGGGGGAGCAGCATCATAAGGTGAACCTGAAGGCTTAAGATGACCCACCACCTCCTGTAGCTGTGTAATAGTAACATTCTCAAACTGTTGAAAAACAGCTGAGCAAATGGGAGGAACAGAGGGATCAGATGTGGGGGGAATAACCTTTGCCCTAGCCGAGGCTACCTTATCTATGAAAAAATGCAAAAACATTTCACATGTTTCAAAAGAGGGCTCAAGACAGGGAGTACGAGGGGCATTTAGCATAGTCTCAATCGACTTAAACATTACGTGAGGTTTATGACAGTTTGCCAGGATAATATTAGCAAAATATTTCCTCTTTGCTTCCTTTACAGTGGACTGATATAAACCCCAGCAGTCTCTTAAAATTTGAAAAGACACCTGTAAATGGTCTTTTTTCCATTTCCGCTCAGCCCTACGACACTCACGTCTCACAGCACGAGTTTCATCATTTAGCCAGGGTTCAAACCTGGCCTTGGGATGTCTAATCTTAAATGGGGCAACGGTGTCCAGGACAGACTGACAAGTGATGTAAAACCAGGAACTGAGTTCATCTGTATTAAGCAGTGCCCCGGGAACGGTGTATTGCTTAAAGCAAGTAGAGAACTGAGCAGCAGTTGAGGAATTAAACACAGGAGAGGGGTGAACAGGCACAAGCCCTCTGATTACATTACTGGGAAGAGAGATGTCAAATACAACTGGCATGTAATCAGAAAAAACATTATCACAAATCTCCATATTTAGAACAGGTAGAGCATGTAATAAAACCAAATCAAGAGTGTGGCACTGAACTAAATTAAAAGAGTCAATGAGGTTCAAAAAATCTTTAGCCATGGGTTTATCTGGGCAGCACACGTGGATATTGAAATCCCCAACAATAAGAAGGAAGTCATATATTCTCAGCCAAAAATGCAGCAAATTCATTTATAAAATCCTGAGCACAGTACAGGGGTGAACAAGCCAGCTCAAATAACAGCAGTTCAAAGCTGGAAAAAGACCTGTTTACACTTATAGCGACTTCTGTAGACAGCCGCAACTCCTCCACCTCGGCCTGATGGACGTGGTACATTAAAATAACAGCAGTCCGGAGGCAAAAGTTCTGCAAAAACACTCACCAGCAGTTGCCCACGTCTCAGTTACACAAAGAAAATCCAAATCATTTGATACAAAATAATCCTTGAGGATGAAAGTCTTGTTTGATAGTGATGTAGTGTTCACCAGGCTGAACTTGACCAGAGCTGGATGGTCACCAGACCGAGGAGCCCGTGCAACATACCGCAAATTTTGCAGTTCCACTCCGCGCTGCCATGGGCATGGAAAAGAAGGGCGGCAGGGCGGGGGCAGCTCAGGGCCGACGACAGGTACTAGACAGGCGCTGGATGGCTCACGTAAGTGCCGGAAAAGAAGCAGGCGGCGAGTGGTCCCGGAAGCACACAGAGGAACAGCAGATCGGAACACCAGACAGGCCTTCAACTTCACCAGCCTCCCGCCGCATTTGCCGCACGGCACAGGTACGCGGAAAAGGTGAGCAGAAACGTTTGACAAAAGCGGAGGCAATGTTTTGTGTCCATCATCTGGCCTATACACCAAAATATTGGCAGATGATTGAAGATCAAGCAAAGTTTGTCGACTATAGACCAGCAGAGTGTTGACATTTTGACAAAATAGCATTAAAATTAATACAAACACAACAAGAAACTTCCACCTAGTAATATTCTAAGTCTATTATCTAGTATACTAATATTCTATGTCTGTGGTCAGTCTAGTAATATTCTGTGTGTGTGCCCAAACAGCTCTTCATTTTCCCAAATTTAGTCAAAGAACTGACTTGTTCGCAACGGACACATCTCTATCGAGAGCAGTGTTGACAGTTTGAGTTTTGTTTGACAGGATTCGCACGACCCGGCAACCTGTTGCAAAGCGTGTTCTAAAATATACAAAAGATAAATATTAACTACACAAGAAATACTATGTTTTACTTTGGCAACAATTTAGTCTGTGTTGTGATTTCTTCTTTCGTTTTAACGCTCTTTACATGGGGGCTGGAGACAAAATGTGCCATGACAATATTTTTTTATTTATTTCACAGAGAATAATTTGGCTCCTAAATATTTTGTGTTTAGAAGCTAATGGCTCCTAAGGTTTTTATTTTGTCTGGAGCCCTGCCATTTCCTGTCTGTCATTTCCTCTCTTCCCTCTCCTGTTGCAGCTTTACTGACCAGCATCTCAGTGAGTCACTGACTATAAACAGCACTAAGTGTCATACAAAGAAAAACAAACACATGCATAATTACAGTTTTTTACAATCGCTATGACAGTTTTTTCAAAACATTTAACAAGTTTCCTAAACTCTTAACACGGTTAGCACAACATCCGTCTTTGTAGGCTACACAATTAACACATTTCTTATTGCTTTGATACAAAATGCATACAGTTAACACCAATTTAAAATGCTTGAACTTCTT
>JBBPCY010073705.1:0-10141 GCA_037974405.1 Brachyalestes nurse | reverse complement strand
TATACATAATATATATATATATATATATACACATACATATACATAATACATATACATAATATATACATAATCGCATTGTTATATTTAAAATTAAATATTCAAAACTAAAATTAATTCATAACTTTCTTTTTAAAGTACTGCTATATAAACAAAAGTGCAATAACATTTTGCAAACACTTTAAACGAATACAGAGCTTTTTAACAGCAGTGTTCCCTTCAGTTCTGGATGTGATGTGAAACATTTAATATATGTGTGTTCATTTTTAATAATTCTGTCACTTTTTCCCTCATGGAATTCAGCAACTGTCCAATGACTTGTATTACAGGCAAATAAAGAGTCGACTGGATCTCTTCTAAGAACAGAGAAACTTGTCAAAATAATTGCGCTGGTAATCAACAGCACAACACAGATGCGGCAGAAAGAGATTAGGCGGAAAAGCTCTGGAGTATTCCTTTTAGACTTCTATTGGTAAAGAAAGATAATCCCTCATGCAGACATTAGTCTTGCCATTGTAATTCAGACAGCGTGCTTTCTTTCTAACTTAATAAGGAATATGTGGAGAGACAGATGCTTTGGAAGATATTTTTTGGGCATGTCAGAAGTGCTGTTTGATGATTGATGAAAGGGAATCAGCTGGCTGGTGGCAGCTGATAAGACGGGAATTGTGGTTATGACTGGAGTCCATTCTTCTTCTGTTCGCCCAATATGGAATTACCAGTAGGAGCCTTTGCCAAACACTGTATGACCGGCGATCCCATTGCAGGCAGTAGGCATTTGATAAGCCCTGTGACTGGGGGGCCTGATATATCTTCCTTTGTTCTTTTTGTTACTGAGGGTGCGAATTACTGGGAGTTTGTAGGGGTCTGATCCCCTAATTAAGACCCGCCCCCTTTCCCTCTCCAAAAGAAGTAAAGTTCAGAGGAGTAAAGGTAAAACAAATCAGGTCTGATCCCCCTATAATTAATTCATATATAATGCATAATTAATACTCTGGGTTTACTCCAATAATCCCTCGTGGCGCAGCATTGCGTGATGGCAAGGATATTTTTCTGACTGACCAGTTTCATACAGTAAATTGATATACTTCTATCTAATCCCATCCATTCCTGTCTGCACACCTTTTTTCACACACAGAAGCTCTGAAGCTCTCTCAACTTGTGTCTATAGTTTTTCAAACACAATCAAAATTACATGGGTTTTATATAAAATGCGACCATATATGACACACAGTGAGAGTAAATGAATACAGTTCCATTGATGAATGTATCAAAATAATTATTTATTTATTTCTGTAACATGTGCATCACTTATTTACAAGAAGTAAAGTATTTAAAGAAGTAAAGTATTGGTTTACTCCCATTGTGTGCATTGTTCCGTATGTTCAACCCACCAAAAACATTTTTGAAGCATGAGCATGTGTTATTTATATTAATATTGTTTTTTTTCATGTGTTTTTTCATAATTCTTGCAGTAAATGACTGAAATAAAAGACGAGTGAAAAGCCCACCCTTTCTCTAGTTCCTTTTTCTCTCTGGGTCTCTATCTCCATTTGCCCCCTCCGCCCCACCCTGCCTGTCTCCCCCCAGCACCATTATAATCCGTCACATCTTGCCATTAATTAGCATTAGAATGGGAAGCATAGGCAGAGTGAAACACTGGCCTGCAGGACGTAGTGATGCAGAAAACTGAAGTGTTGTGCTGATTTAATGCAAGGTAAGCCTGACCACAAGCAATGCCTGCATTTTATGGAAATTGTAAAAGAAAGTAATTGCATTTGCTTGCTGTATCTCTCTCTCTCTTTCACTACTGTATCAAACCAACACGGCAGGCTATTCAAGTGTTGAATGCACTGAAATGAAAGGTTCTTTCTTACAGCAACAGTAGCTGACCCTGACTCTGTGCATGTGTGTCACCACACAACATTTGCTTTCCTGAAAGTGGAATGAATGATGTTGTATCAGAATTGCCTTTATTCTCCATCACTCTTTTGGAATTCCGAGAAACCTCCTGCTTTGTAAATGAAACAGCCCATTTAAAATAACAGTGACTAAAGGTGCAATAGTTCACAATTTTATCGTCTTAAAAATAGTACAAACATTAGCAGTGAGGGTAAAAGAGGACACTTATTACTCTGGATATGAGTATGAACAAAAATGTGTGTATTCATCGTAAACAAAGAAAAAAAAACATTAGTACTTTGCTTGCTCTCTGTGTAACTATTTTTCCTTTTGTTTTTAGACCTTCCTGCAACTCTTATCGAGGTACTGCTAGCTTATCATTAGAACAATTAACTATATATTAGAGATGTGCCGATCCGATATTCTGTATCGGTATCGGTCCGATCCTGACCTAAATTACTGGATCGTAAATCAGGAAGGAATAAAAAATTTAATCCCATCCGTAAAAAACCCAGAAAGTAATTACAGCACAGATAACGCAAGAAGATGCATCACATGATCAGAGTTTCTGTTGTATGTGAGACTTGCCAACATGTCAGCAGTTTGGAGTTACTTCAGACTCAAAGATTTTTATATTTGTCTGAAAGTATAAAAAATGTATCCAGACATATATAGAAAGCATTCTTTTTTGTTTTGTGTTTAAAAAAAGAGTCAGTGAGTATCATATTTGTTCTTCCACACTGAACTCCTCCAGCCACGTCTTTATGGAGCTGCTTTGTGTTCTGGGACACAGTCCTGCTGGAATAGAAAAGGTTCTTCCCCAAACTGGGTCCACAGAGTTGGAAGAAGTTGGAAGCTTTCTTTTCACTGGAAGCAAGGGGCCTGGCCCAAACTCTGAAAAACAGGTGTGTCCCAATACTTTTTTTCCATACAGTGTATAATCATTTTTGAGTGTTTATTTGCTTTGAATCCATACATTTTGTTGGTGCAGGTTCAAGCTCCATCTGGTTACAGTGACATTACAAGAAGAGGTATCATTAGATAACTGTGAAGGACCTCTCCTGGCTGCCTTCAATTGTAGGGATGTGTTTTGTGTGGATGGGCAGGGACAGTAATAAGCATACTGTTATTGTGCTTCACGGTCTAAGCTCTAAAGCCTCCAATTCTACAGCTGTGTGAAAACATTTGGGCACCCCTGGTTAAATTACAAATGGGAAAAGTTAATTGAACATTGTCATAGAACCAATTTAAATATGATACAATTCCACAAAGTTTACTATGATTTACTTATCAAGAAAAAATCTTGCAGCTATATCTACTGCACCTTTAAAAGCAAATGCTACACCACACACCACAATGCCAGCATTAATGCTGTGCTGAGAATGGTAATATCCAGCCAAGAGCAGTGCTGTTCAGCAGAAACTAACCATTGATGCAGTTTGTGAAAGCGTAGCTACAACATGGGGGTTTTCTAATAAAGGTCAATGAGTTTACATCACAAAATAAAAAGATTAATTATACTCTGTAGTTTGTTAAAAAGGACTGAATACGTTTTTTTTAGCCTGTTCAATCCTAAAGGAATGAATCAGCAAAATGAAACACTTTACCCAAACAATGCTCCACTTATAGCAGATGTAGTAAATCAGCAAAGACATATATGGACTCTAAATGTTCTTCTTCGGTGTAAAACTGGAGCTACAAGATTAGCATTGCTAACAAGCAATAGAAGTCAACAGTCACCCAAATTGTTTCCATAAATACATCCCCAAAACTTCTCTGAACGCACTCAAACCACATTCTGCACTTTCTTTAGGTGAGGCAAGCTTATAGGTGTGGTTTAGGATGCAGCATGACTAACTTAAGATGCAGTATGCAAACAGTTTCAGATAACACCAGGGCTGGGATTCACAAACTAGTCATAAGGAGGGCTGATCTTTAATCAGATTTCTCTGTATTTATGATGGTTACTGTCATAAAAACTGATTCTAGCACTGCTAAACTCCTCCTTAGGTGGTTTGTGAAAACAGACCCTGTTGTCTGAAATGGCTGTCCACAGCATTTTATATCTTTAAAGCTCACAGTAAGTCATACTGTCTCCTTATCCAATTTTACGGTCTCCCAAGTGGTGCCTGACCGTCTAAACACTGGTCCTGTCGTCGGGAGACCTCGCATTCGATCTCCACCCTTGCCACAACCTTCTGTGGAAGGGGGTCCAAGAGGACACAACTGACCTCTCTTTCTTTCTAGGTGTGTAGGATGGCTGCTACTTCTTTTCCCTTTACTCAGCATGACGCTAGCCAGTGTAGGCATTATTATCACATTATTTCGAGGAAGCACTTGCTAGCCTTCACTGACCCAGTGTTCGTGGTATTGTAGGAGTGGGAAGGTTCTAGATAGAGAGGGCAGAGAGATTGAGGGGAAAATTTGGAGAACTGGATGCAGTTTGATAGAAGTTTTGGAGACAATTTTATTAAAAGATTTAGGTGACCGCAACCTTCTAGTGTTAACGTCATAATTCCAGTTCTAAACCAAAGAAGCAGAATTTGGACTCCAAACCTATCTTGGCTGATCAACTACATCTGGGGTTTGTGGAAAACTGTGTAAATCTGAATTTATGCCAAACTACTCCTTTAACAATATACGGGGTTGCTTTAATGGTCTTGTATTTCTCCCCTTTGTATTTACAAGTACTAATAGAAGTCTTGCTCCCTTTCTAACACCCATAATGACCACCCCCACCCTCGTACACTAGGCAATTATCCCATTTTTCGTCTTGCTCGGTTTTAAATGGCTAAATGCCCCTCTTTACTCTTGGGCAGCCTTTCACATTGACTGCAGGGTCACACACAACGAGTCCAAACAAGCCCTTTAAGCGAGAGCATTTTCTAAAGAGGCCATTACACACACCAGACTCATTCATTAGACAGTGGAGAGACGAGCTGACTACGAGCAGACGGCTAGACAGACACACAGACATGTTTATGGAGATAATGATAGCAAAGTTTGTTTCAGGTTCTGTCTCTCTGCTGTCTCACAGGACTTCTCTCACTTTGTGCGTGTGCCTGTCTGTTAGCTGGACTGTTGTTTGCTCTCCAGGTTAATGTAACTACATTAAAAAGGCAGACAGACACACTCTAATGGGGGAGATGCTGCACTGATAACAAACTCCAGTAATGGGCCAATTACTGCCCCCCCCCACCACCACCATACCTACCCCCAAACACACACACACATAACACACATGCACAGCATTAGCAGCTTTGTTTTAATTGGAGCTTTTACTAAGAGACAGTTTATGTGGGCTTTATTGTATCTGGAACTGTTACAGAAAATGAAGGAATACAGTCATGCATACATTCACAGGCTGGAAATCAATTGTATAGTTTTCGCTTCCCACAAATGTAGTTGAGCAGATGTTTGCTTCTTTAGCCTTGCACTGGAACTACAAGTCTAACGTGGGAAGGCTTTCCACACGATTTTGGAGTGTGTCCTGGGGGATCTGTTCCCATTCTGTCAAAAGGCCATTTGTGAGGTCAGGGACTGATAAGATGAAGGCCTGGCTCATGTCTGATGGTACATTTCATCCCCAAAAGTGTTCAGCAGGGTTGAGGTCAGGGCTCTGTGTGGGCCACTGGCGTTTCTACAAGACGTTGTCTTTATGGACCTCACTTTGTGCGCAGTCCTGATGGAACAGGAACAGACCTTTCCAAAATTGCTGCCACACTGTAAAATTTCTTTGTATATACAGTACAGTTTACATTACCATCCACTGAAATAAAGGGGCCTATCCCAAACCTGGAAAACCAATACAGGACCATTATGCCTCCTCCACCAAATTTTACTGTTGGCACTATGCAGTCCATTAGGTAATGTTCGCCTGGCATCTGCCAGTTTTTGAAGTCAGGGCTGTGTGCGGGAGAGTCTTCTTCTTCTACATCAAACTCATCCACTCATGTCTTTATGGACTTTGTTTTCTGTACTAGGGCACAGTCATGCTGGAATAGAAAAGGTTCTTCCCCAAACTGTGTCCACAAAGTTTGAGGCTGAAGCATTTAATGAAAATGAGGTGTGTCCCAATACATTTGTCTATATAGTGTAGATTGTATGTCAGCATGCTAGATTTTAGCAATGGATGTAAACTAAAACACGTAAATTCAATACATAGAAAATACTTTTTATGTAGCCAATAAGAAATGGAAGCTAATAGCTACCAGGCTAGTCATGTACAAACTGGATGCATAAATCATCTCAAAATTACCTCAAACCATATTAAGTTGTTTCTCATAGAGACTTGCTTATGTGCTTTCTGAAGCTGTATTATACACCATTATCTCGCATAAATGAACAAAAATACACCTAATGGCTAAAGAGTAGTGGTAATCTGATTTTTTTGTAAATTATTATATTGTTATTTTAACATATATTGTTATTTTATTTATTAGCAGTTTTTATGTTGCTTAATGAAAACGAAGTGGCATTTCTGTAACAGGTCTTTCCTACATTAGCTTTGTTGTGCCAGGCATCTTCCGAGAGATTTGTGGGAAGACTGAAAAATTGCTTATACACTATCTAACTGTCTACTTAGCAAAAATGAATGTGAGTGAAAGAGTCTGTGAAAGAAGACAAGAAAGCATATGCAGGTGATGAATGAAAGACAGAATAATGTCACTACTGCACTGGACTTAATACACACACACACACACACACACACTCACACACACACACACACACATACACACCACACTAAAGACATAAGCAGATGGCAGAGCGAGAGAAAGTGTGTGAAGAGGGAGGAGAGACTAGTGGGCTGGTTTTGGCTGAGGTGTGTGAGGTCAAAGCATTGAAAAGGGGGCTACGGCATATGGCACACTGAGCTGGAGCGCTGCAGCCCACTGTGAGAGCATTTACAGGGTCAGCTAGTGTTTGTGTGTGTGTGTGTGTGTGTGTGTGTGTGTATTTGTGTGTGATAAAGGTGACTACTATTATGCAAGCAAGAGTTCCACAAACCTGCACTCTATTCAGAGTGACATCAACAAATGTTCCAGTGAACTGTTTCATTACTAAAAATGAATAGTGAGAGAGAGAGAAAAAAAGAGAAAAACAGGCAGAGAAGCAGAGATAGTGAAAAGAGAAAGAGAGAGAAATGTACAAGACAAGACAAAAAGGACAGAAAGAAAGAAAGAAAACAAGAAAGTTCTTATAACAGACCTACTTGCTTTGTTATTCTCTGTCAAGTAGCAATCACTCTCTCTCACTCTCTCTCTCTCTCTCTCTCTCACTCTCTCTCTGTCTCTCTCTCTCTCTCTCTCTCTCTCACTCTCTCTCTCTCTCTCTCTCTCTCGCTCTCTCTGACAGTGGGATGGCTGGTGTCTCATTGCAGTTGTGCTGGTCTCAGTGAATAAAGGCTGGAACTCTGTGTAAAGAAAGGAGCTTTGCTGGACTGCTTTGATGCTTCTAAAGCGCCTTGCGCTGTCAGAGGGATTTCACACAGTGCAGCGCAACACGCCTGTGTGAATACACACACTGATTATACACACAGCGCCCGGGCAGCTCTTTCATCTCAAGATATCAAGTAGAATTGTTTTCACGTGCCCATGTACATATATACATACATACTGAACTTAACTCTCTCTCTCTCTCTCTCTCTCTCTGTATTCTGCAGCTGTGCATGACTGATTCCCCCCAGCAGGAGGATCTGAGGGACAAAGGCAACCAGACAACAGCTATTGATCCCATCTGCATGATGCATGTGTGAACTACTCTCAGGAGATTAACGAGAAAACATTCCGAAGTTTCAGACACTTAAGTGCAGTGCTGACACATAATTTGGTTTTGTGACACCAAAAAATTGCAGCCGATAAACCCTTCACCCCAAATGTGGCCGATCAGCCAAGACAAGAAGTCCTGCACTGTAGCTGCAAGGCCAATGTAGCTTACAAAGTTTCCTTAAATCACATGAAACACAGACTTTTTCCAAAACCACCACATTGTAGCCTCACACCACCACACTGATCAGCACCGTGTGGAGTGAGGAGGACCAGGGAGGCCCAGTTCACCCATCCAGAGAAAACAAGGCCAGTTCTGCTCTCCTGGATAAGACAAAATATGATAAAATTCACTATTTTTCAATGAGCATTTTGAGTAACCCTTAGAACACGAGTGGCATCGATTTGTGCCAGAGGCGCAACAAATGGTAAATTGCAAAACAGCTCCTTATATGAAAGTTCCCCCGGGTTTGTGTTGATGCTCGAGGTGTCAGACACCATGCTGAGCTTTGACCAAAGTTATAGTAATTTAAAAAAACATGTAATAATGATAATAACCGCCACTTGGTTTTAAAAATGGCATTACACACGAATGCCCATAAAGAACAAAAAAAATTCTGTTATTTTATGTCTTAGAAACAAACGGAAAAAACACAAGACCTTTGAACCCAGGAGAACTTTTAGGAAAGCCACAAGTGGGTGGGGAAACCCACAGAGGGAGGGGGTCCAGAGAGCGGCCGAGTGAAAGAGCAGCAAACAGCGAGCCAACACTGGTTTTAGACTGTTTTACACTGTTTGTATTTACTGAAATCAGATGTTACTGATACACTAAGGGTTAACAATATGGACAAAGGAAAGAGGACAAATATTGTATGTGTATTTCACAAACCTTTGAACTAAACATAACAATGTAAGGTTTAATACAAAAATGAATCACAGTACTAATTTCTATTAGTATCTCTAAGCAATTTCCTGTCATATATCAACAATGAGCTAAAGGTGTTGTGTGTCCCTTTTTCAAACCGGAATCTCAAACGCCTCCTTACTCTCTATTTAGTGCACTACACAAGAACTGAAATAATGGCTCCACCTCCCAAACAGAGCACAACAGGTCTAACCAATGGTCAGTTTGGGATTCAGGCACTTGAAAACATTTGAAGATTTTAGAAAATTAAAATCACATTTCTTTAATCTTTTCTATTGCAAGTTCACAGTGAATCATATAGTAAGTACTTCATTTCATTACTTCCTCCCTAATGGAGGAGCTGCTTAGCTGTCTTTTAGTCCTGTTATCTAGTTAATAAGTCTTAAGCACCTCAGCTCATATCTTTTAGCTATTAGTTCGCTCTTAAGACTTAGAACAGTTTTTTAGTGAGTTCAGACAGAATTCAGTTGTAGTGAGGTGCTCATGGTGTGCGGATACAGTATCATGTGTCTTAGAGTGGCTTCAAATATGGATCAGCCAGTCAGATTAGGGGATGGGGACTATCTATATTTTATTATCTGAAATGAGGTCTAGTAAACTGTTTTGTTCTCCACTTTCACTTTCCTGCAGATATTCTGACAGGAATAGTTACTGGGCCGGGAGCGTCTCTCAGTGCACTCTTAAACCAAATGGTTCCTGGCTTTGATGTAAAATTCTAATAAATCTTCTGTCAAAATATTATATGTATCTGCAATACTATTACATCACCAAGCTAACTCAGAGACCCTCCCTGATAATTTGACACAATTTGGCACTGAAACAAAGACAGCATCAGCCCATGAAAACAGACCACGTGGACCACAGGCACTGGCATCAAATTTTGATGATTCCCGTAGTGTAGTGCCAAAACCCAGCGGCGAACATTTCCTTCACCCCTTTCTTGTGTATTGTGATGAAATGGCTCCACCTAATAAGCAGAAGTGGCTGCTTAATGCCTCGCAACCACCAGGACCCTGTAACACCTCTGGGGTTATTACCATATCACTATGTCATCGAAGATGTTCAAGTGAAGGACAAAAGGTTAATGATGCCAAAGAGAACCGCATGCATGCATCCAAAAAACTGAAAAGAAGAAGAAGTTTGTTGCGGCCTTTATTTGGACAACATAATGTAGTTGACAGCGATCTGTTATGCGAAGCAGGATTTAAGGCTTAGCCAGCTAACTTTAGGCTTAGTTTGAACTAACCCCAGATTTTTGTCTTCTACATCACCACTGCCACCTAACCTGCTCTCGGACGGGTTTAATTTGGGATTCAGGATCATAAACAGCTCTTCAGCTGTATTGATTTTTCAGGGTTTAGGCTAGGACCCCTTACTTCCAGTGAAGGAGAATCTTAATGCTTCAGCAGACCAAGACATTCTGGACAATACCATTCTTCCAACTCTGTGGACCCAGTTTGGGGAAGAACCTTTTATATTCCAGCAGGACTGTGTCCCAGAACACAAAGCAGCTCCATAAAGACGTGGCTGGAGGAGTTCAGTGTGGAAGAAC
>JBBPCY010073704.1:0-10142 GCA_037974405.1 Brachyalestes nurse | reverse complement strand
GGGGGTAACGGGAGGGGGAGGGGGTGGGGGTGGGGGGTCGAGGATGAGCACACCAGCAGCTGAGAATTTACTCAGTGCCTGCCAGTGACAGGAAATGACCTTTGGTCCCCAGGTTGTTGTGTCCCATCAAGAGTCATACCAGTCGCATCTCCACCCCGCCCACCCTAAACCCATCCTTTCAAGTCTTTAACCTCTTTAATTTATTTATTAGCATTAATTTTATTTCAAAGTAATTATGTGCATTGTATTCGTTAATACTTTAAAGGACTAATTAATTGTTTCCTGGAAGTCGCCCCTTCGGTTAACATATAATCTGAGTCGTGAAACCAGAGGGGCGCTGCTTAATATGATCTTGTTAATCGTCGTGTTTATTTATCATATGTAGATGTTTCTATTTTAAATGTTTATTTGTTTTTGGTTTTTTTTCCTTTGTAGCCAAACGCCTATTGATGAAGTACTGTTTTCCTAAAGTGAGGCTGATTTTAAACTGGAACTGTTTGGCTTTTCCGAAAGTTTGCCGAAGCTCTGAGGCTTTGCTCGTTCTGTTTTGTTTCGTTTCCTCTTTCTTGTTTTTGTTTAGAGATATTTTTCCATCTAATCTTACCTAAAATTTACTCCTTATTTCATGCCACGTATCTTGAGTACTGATGTTACACCATCCGACCATTTTTGTTCTTGCATCAGATTTAACATTTCCATTAAAGAAGTTCATCTTTTTTATGATATTTGCAATAAAAGAAAAAATGTGTGAAACAAAAGCCTAACCCGTTTCATTCTTAAATCAGCAAATTTCAAAGCAGTGTTAATAAAACCACATAAAATGGAGTATTTGCATGATTTTAGCATTACTTAAGGAGGAAAATGATAGGATGGGTGCAAAATCCCAGTTCCACATTCCAGATTACAGAATACAAAATACAAAAATATGCACATAGTAAAGAACAAAACGGAAATATTTGGTGCTCTGTTCTTGATTGCTTTAGGCTTTCAGCATGCAGTCCACTGAGGGGTAACAGAATGGCACTGATCGGAGCTTGTGGAACGTGCTGCTAAGAAACTATTCTTACTCTTCTGCTACTTCTGAAACATCTACATTGTGCTTCCACTGACTGGCTGCTTCATTACAAACGTCTCCCTTATGCTTCCACTATTCAGGTGTATGATCCTACTCTCGTAGAATAAACTGTCTGAGTTATGAGCACGCTTTGTCTGTAACACGTGTTACGCATGTGTTCAACAGAGCCCAGGAGCATCAGTAGATGTCTGAGGGAGAGGTGAGAGGTCAAATATGGCCATCTGTTTCACTGCAGAAAGAGAAACATTTGTTTATATTTACATATGCACTGAACTCTCTCCAACATAGCACCTAATATATGTAAAAAAAATATATATATATACATATATATGTATGTTACATATAATCATAATAGCAATAATATGAATATGAAATGACTCATTTCTGTGATTATTCTCTAGATGATCCACATGCTCAGCTCCTTGTGGAAACGTATAGATGTCTGAAGCTCCTCGCCAGTTCTGGGGAGTGAGCACACATCTGTTTGGCTCTGTTGACTGAGATGTGAGCTGTCAAGAGATGGGGAAGGGCAAAGAGTGAGAAAAAGTCAGAGAGAGAGAGAGAGAAGCTCGGCCATCTGAAAAAGCCATTAGGAATGGTCACTCTCACAGCAGTGGAATGGTGCCGTTTCTGCCGGCCTGATAGAGGGAATGTTTCAGGTGGTTGTTTTCCTAGGCCCGCTACGGCCACGGTCCAAATCCTCAAGGAGGGCGTCAACTCGAGACGGGTGGAACAGAACAAAAAAGCACCCTGAGATTGTCATCATTGTCGTCTCTCACACTGCTGGATGTGCTGCCCATGTGTTCCCACTGCTCTAATGTTCCCAGCAGTAAAACACCCTTGTTGTTTGGCTGCTGCAGGACAGGTTAAGGCAGAAAGACGCTGGCCATAACTTTGCTGGCCTGTCCCAGGATGATCCGTATTGAAACACTTACATTAGCACTGTTAATCTGAAAGAATATGATCATTCTTGGGACCTCATGCCGAGTCGAAGCCTTGCGTAATCCAGAGATCTCTTTCGCTTTTTCTCTCAGCAGCTGACCGACCTCCAGGAGGGCGTCCCCCCATGGTCCCCTGCAAACAGCTCAGCGGAAGTGGGACGGGTGCGATCAGAACAGCTCGTTCTCCATGCCGTAGGCAGTTTTCCCAAGAGAAAGCCATTAATATTCCAAACAGGCAGCTAGCGGGGACTCTCTCCACTCCGAGCCCAATGGGTGGTCCTTTCAAATGCAAAATAACAACAAAGAAGAAGGTTTGGGGAGGCGGGAGGAAAAAAGAGGCCGATTCTGGCAATTTCCCAGTTCGGTAACAATATGGCCATAAAAATTCCAAAGAACTGCTCATAAAAATGCGCAAATGACTGAAAACGGTGTGAGGCGTATAGTCTGACCCTGAACGCGAGAGTGAAAAAACAATATAGGCAAGGTCTGATTAAGTTAGTGGTTGTTCTCTGTGTGTGCGTGCGTGTGTGTGTCTGCGTGTGCAAGCGTATGTGTGTGTGTGTTGAAATCGAGCATGTCCCAGAGCATCCGTCCAAAAAACACCCGCGGAATCACAATTAACTAAACGAGAAAATATTCTAATGACAAGGAAGGCGTAATTATTCTGCGGCCTCGTTTTTTTCATGGCAGAAAAATAAAAAAAACATGTTCTGAGGAGAATTAAAAACATCAGGAGTGAGCATTTTCCAATTTAGTGAAAAACTGGCGAGGGGGGGGGCCTTATTTTCTTTGTGGAGAACACAACGATAAACAGCAGAAGGACTGCATAATTCTGCTCCTCCACGTTGACTCTGGCAGGCACACATCTCGCTACCCACCCACCGTCCCGTCCTGGGACAGCTCACCCCCCCAACCTCGCCTCCACATTGCATCGTCCCACCGTCATTGTCCCCCAGGAGCACCACAAAAGGGACCATTTGACCTCGGAGCACACCCCCATTTCCTCCCTTTTGAAAAACGGGCCGGCCCTCAGAAAGCCTCGCACTGGCTCAAAGGAAACTGTACATCAATACGCGACAGGCAGCCAAACGTTTCGCGGAGAGTGAGGCCGAAAAAAATGCAAGTCACACAAGCTGGACTGGACGCAGAGAGGTCTGCTCGTCTCCTGGCAACCGACGCCCACAGTGGAGGAAGTTCACAGACGAATCGGTGGAACCAGTGGCGAATAGGGAGCATTGGGCGCACCCCCACTTCCACACGAATCAGTCACATGTCCCATGACGGCAGTGTATGATATACATGTTTCTAGAATGAGGGTTGCCAGGTTT
Organism: Brachyalestes nurse; assembly: GCA_037974405.1. Lineage (NCBI taxonomy): Eukaryota > Metazoa > Chordata > Actinopteri > Characiformes > Alestidae > Brachyalestes > Brachyalestes nurse. The sequence continues at coordinate 6,798 of JBBPCY010073704.1, read as the reverse complement.
TCGAGCCCCGGTAGTACTATCAACATGGTCATTAAAATAAGTCTCACTCTGAATACATTCCAAGTAAATAGAGTGCCATTCTAGCTTTTATATATCTATTTTAAATACCATGTTCTACTGTGTACTCTACCAGGGGCCATGGGATCATGTCACCTCTGTAGGTCTTCAGCAGCCAGGCTAGAAAATGTATTTGCACAGCAAAGAAAAAATCAAATCAAATCAAATCGCTTTCATTGACATCATGTGTCGCTGGTACACAGGTACGGCAAATGTGAGTGAAATGCTTCTGTGCAGAGCTTCACAGAGTGCCAGTGGTATGATAAAGACATTTGTTATGGGAATTATTATAAAAAGTTTAAAACAGAAAAAACAGAACTTGGATGTGATAAGGCTAGTCCTGCACGGCAAGATCTCATAACATGAGTATGGGGAGCTGGTGGCATAGTGGTTAGGGAGTTGGCCCTGTGACCAGAAGGTTGTGGGTTTGTATCCCAGGACTGCCAGTGGCACCTCTGAGGTATCCTTGAGCACTCGGCTGGAGGTGGTGTTTCATATAGTTCAAAGGGTGGGAAAGGTTGGTGCCACGATATTGCCTGTGTATCACCACATCTCAATCTTGATGTTTTTTGCAGATTCCTGGTTATTCTTAGTGTTTCATCATTCACCCATCTCTTCTAAAGTACAGTCTGGTTTCACTGAACAATGTTTGTGATGCTTATTTTATTGTGTGTCATGTATTAAATCTTTCTACAGTGAAAATTAAATTTCACATGTACAACCTGGTTCTCCTCTGTTTAAACAAAGCAACTCATTCAAAGGGCTTTTTATGTCTTGGTGTTCTCAAAGGGAAGTGGTTTGGAGATACTGTCTGCTGGTTAAAGGGCACCTCTATTCTGAGATGGTGACGAGACAGTTCAGAAAATCCATCAGATGAATAGACTCTGTGTTATAAAGGTGAACTGAAACAATTTATGGTGACTAAGCCCAATAATTCTGGGACACTGATCATATGACTCACATGAAGCATTTGATTTGTAAAAACTACATAAAATACATTACAATGTGTGCTCTTCATGCTATCCTGGATCATAATGAGCAAAAGCTTGTGTAGACTACTGCTGTTAGCTCATGCTAACTGGCCATCTACTTTATAAGTCAACCTAAAATCAAAACTGACCCTTTTTATCTTGTTACTTCATGTTCTTGTCAATATAAAACATTGTTCATCATATCATTTATGAGACAAAATACTTTTTACTAGTAAATCTTGATCAGAATGGTCAAAAGGATTAGAATGCCCAGAAATATTTGAACTCAATGCAATTTAATGTAATTATTATTATAATTGCTGTTGTTATTATTATTGTTGTTGTTATTATGAGGATGATGATGATTATTATTATTATTGTTATTGTTGTCATTATAATAATAATAATAATAATAATAATAATAATAATAATAATTATTATTATTATTATTATTGTGCTACTGACTGACCACTTTTTTAGAAATACCCCCCTCCTAGATCCACTATACAGGTGTACAGGTGTTTCTGTATTTTTCATACATTGATGGTACATTTATTTATTTTGAACCGCTGCTGATCTTTTGCCGGTCTATTGCACACATAAAGCACACAATTACATTCCAGCATTGTTGCTTTCCATCTGACTGCTGATGCAACATTTGCATGATTTTTTGCATATTAAAAACCAAACTGCACATTTATAGATTATTTATAGATTTTTTATACATGTGTTCTTTTGTAATCTGGAGCCACTGCACCTCATCTCACTGTATATACGTGTCTATAGTTGAGACGACAATACAGTTCACTTTGACTTTTGACTTGGAGTTTATAGACTATAGTTTGATGCCTAATGATGCCGATTCATCATTGGCCAGTTTCTGACCACAGGACCGGAACTGAGTAGTGGACAGTTCCCTGCATAGTGTCCGTGATAGGTTCCTGTATGACGCACTGTACTGTTGCTGGGCTTTTGAGCTGGAACTACATTAGCGGTGTTTCGAAAAAGGTGACCAGGGAGTGTGGAATATCCAGCGAACTTAGACGGGGAGTTCAGGTGGTGCAGATGCATGGAAAATACCTTTCATATCTCATGTCCCAAACTAAATAAACCCCAAGGACGGTGCATGTCCACCAACCCGACTTCTCCTTCAGACCAAACACCTCATCACATATCCAGTTACTGCACAGCTCCTATGATCAGCTCACTAAGTGTGATTGCACTTAAACACAGGCAAACCCGTGTGGCTGCTCATATGTGTAGGAATAACATCTTTAAGCAGGGAAAATACACATGGTGCACAAGGCAAACCTCCTGTGTAACTGGATCCTGGTTGACTGGGACAAAAAGGTTTATATTAAGAGGGCCAGTCGAGATGTCAGTCTCAACATCCGATCTTCATGGCTCGTGCTTCGGTCTTGGCAGAGTGACCTCAAAGGGTCGTCAGCGCTGCTGAAGCTCCAGTAGGCCAGACTTGTTTTTTCCATGAGATGGTATTGTGATAGGCAATTTTGTAGTTTTAGCACTGGTGCTACAAGGTTAATGTAAATAACGGTTATGGTGCGCTGATGGGATTCTGTGCCGGCCCAAATTTACTGGCCACTACTGTACTTGCCCCTTTTCTTGCACACACACACACCAACAACCGTGTCTCATAGAAACGTTTGCATGACTTTTGCCATGTTTACAGTAGTCTATTATTGAAAGACGAGGCTGTGATTGGAATACGGGACTGGACAAATCAAAATCACCCATATTTCGGGATGTCCCAGACAATTTGGGATGGTTGGCAACCCTAACCCCATCCAACACCTTTGGGATGAACTGGAACAATTGCGAGTCAGACCTTCTCGTCCAACATTAGTGCCTGACCTCACAAATGCTAAAGTGGCCCCTTATAGTCACGCGTGAACAAACCACTGCACAGTGCATAGTGTGAACAATGTGAAATTCTTCTCTGCATTTAACCCATAGAGCATCTCTTCTGTAATACATTTCAAATTTAAGGTGGAAGAGCACATTCCAATAGCGCCCCAGCAGCATTTAGGTTGGAATTGAAAATTGTCAAAACTGGTGCGTCTCAGTTTTAAGTTTTAAAATAGGACTTTCTGACATTCACCACACCAACATTAACGGCATGGTTTGGCCTAAAACTAAACCCATTCATGATGAAGGGATACCCGCAGAGCGTCATGAGGCAAAATAGTATTTGTGTCAGAGATGTCTGGTTCCATTCACCACCACTACAAAGAAGTCCTAGTTTCTATAATAAACTGTTTACACACACTGAATGCTGCCAGTGTGTGAATCAAGTCAAGTAGAGCTTTATTGCCCAGCCACAGTGAGACAAAATATGAATGAATGAATTATATTTATAATTATGCCTATATATATATATATATATATATATACATTTAAATATAAATATAAATATAGTAGTGCTGTAAAGTTGTTCACTCAGATTCTCACCTGCAAATGATTGACAGCAACAAGCGGACACTGTCCGGTCGGAAGTGTGACCTATATGCTACTAAAACACACACACACATACATGCAAGTTGAAGAGTTAACATGCTGACAGTGTATAAATCAACAGAGATTAACACAGCCCATGTGCTGCTCAGTCAACAGATGTGGCAATTTATCACTTCCTTATCTCTCCCTATCCTTCTGTCACACACACACACACACACACACACACACACACACACACACACACACACACACACATACACACACACCCACACACATGCACACACCCTTACTTTAGCAGATGTGCTGCCTCTGTGTCACACCACCTGATGCTTCTGCGAAGGGTGTGTTTGGGTGGGGGTGGGCTGCCTAGTGCAACACAACAAAACCTGAACCTTTGTGAGAAACAAAGGTGCTTGAAAATATTTCTGGGTTCTGAGCCCATGAAACTAATCTGTCGTCGTTTTTTGTTGTAGATAAGCCAAAACAAGCCGCTACTAAACATGAGCATTTGCATATGTTTGGACATAGACAGCATGCAAATGAGTACAAACCCTCTACAGAGACACACTTAAATATGCCATTTTCTACCAATTTCATGTTCAGTTTCTGAGGTTAACATATTGGACACCAATATAACGAATATACTTTTGTACAAATATGTTTTTGCCCAATATATGCAAACAATTACAACATGCATGTGCTAAATGCCATAAATGTAAATGTAATTTGAGAGGAGATGGCCATACATTACTGTACGACTGTATATATGTGTGCAGGCACTCAGTTGTATCAAATGCACACATACATATATAAACGGAAGCATATTTGGATGAATTTGTGTAAGTATGAATGCATGTGGATGAATGTGTGTGTGTGTTTTTGACTATGTATTGTTTCAACAACAAAAATATGTAAATGAATATGTATATATATATATATATATATATATATATATACTGTGTACGTATGTATATGTGTGTGTATGTATGTATGCGTGCGTGCTTGTGTGTGTGTGTGTGTGTGTGTGTGTGTGTGTGTGTGTGTGCGTGTGTGAGTCATAATTCATATCTACAGGACCATTTTATCTTTTTTTTGTTACTGCTCCTTGGAGACTGAAATATGCAAATGAGCTCTGTTCTGATATGCTTTCCTGTATTATGGCATACTCAACAAGAAATCTGGACCAAAACACTCCATATAACTTCAGCATCAATCGGAGGAGCAAAAGTGCTGTGCATGATGCTTGTGATGTCACAAAAACAGTGAATTCAACCTTTTTTACTACATTAAACTGTTTAAAAGAAGAGGTTTTCTATGTAGGCCTTTTAATGTGTGCATGCATGTTCATATTGGTACATATTATGATGTATTCTGGCTTGGTGAGGTCTCAGAGTAGACCTGCACACATGCGCAGGTGCTGCGGCGAGGCGGAGATGAGATGTAATGACATTACTATTAGGCTCCTGGAGGAATATTTCTCTTTCACACAAAAATGCAGATCGTTCATAAAATCTCCCGTCTCCAGCATGAGCACGAATAAACAGGGGATCGATATTTCATCACAAGAGCATACGAGACCAAAACCAGACACAACAGCTGAGAGTGTGTGTGTGTGTGTGTGTGTGTGTGTGTGTGTGTGTGTGTGTGAGAAACAGAATACGCTTTGCGATGCCAGAATGGCGTAACCACACGGTCCCTGTTTTTGACATTTAGGCCTGAGCTTCTCAACCTGCTTTGAGAGAGAGGGAGAGAGAGACAGGGAGAGAGACAGAGAGAGAGAGAGAGAGAGGGAGAGAGAGACAGGGAGAGAGACAGAGGGAGAGAAACAGAGAGAGAGGGAGTGAGAGAGAGAAAGAGAGACAGGGAGAGAGACAAAAAGACAGAGAGAGAGAGAGAAAGACAGAGAGAGAGAGAGAGAGAGAGAGAAAGAGAGAGACAGAGAGAGAAAGACAGAGAGAGAGAAAAAGAGAGACAGAGAGAGAGAGGGAGAGAGAGAGAAAGAGAGAGACAGAGAGAGAGAGGGAGAGAGAGACAGTAAGAGACAGAGAGAGAAAGACAGAGAGAGAGAGGGAGAGAGACCGAGAGAGAAAGACAGACAGAGAGAGAGGGAGTAAGAGAGAGAGAGAGACAGAGAGAGAGACGGGGAGAGAGAGACAGAGACAGCGGGAGAGAGACAGAGAGAAAGACAGAGAGAGGGAGAGAGACAGAGAGACAGAGAGAGAGGGGGAGAGGAAGAGAGAAACAGAAAGAGAGAGAGAGAAAGAAATAGAGTGAGAGAGAAATACAGGTAGAGGGAGAGAGCGAGAGAGAGAAAGAAAGAGAGAGTGAGAGAGATACAGAGAGAAAGAGGAGAGAGAGAGATACAGAGAGAAAGAGGGGATAGAGATAAAAAAATACAAATGCATTATTAACAGTAATCAGCAAAAATTATACAATTAATTGTCATTATTATTATTAACATTATCATTATTATTGTTGTTGTTGATTATGTTGTTTACTATTTATTTTACAGATATTTATTAATATTGTAAAACATGTATTTACATGTCCTGCTATTATTATTATTATTATTATTATTATTAAGCATAATAATAATAATATTAGTACTCTTAGTATATTAAGCTGTTTTTAACTGTAAGTTGGTGTGACTGGACTAAATCTTTTTACCTGTGCAATCATTCTCCTCCTTTATTACCCCCTCCTCTCTACTACTTTCTCTTGTTCTCTCTCTCTTTCTCTCAGTTTCTATTTCTCTCTCCACTATCCCTCTGTTTCTCTCACTCTCTCTCGCTCTCATTCTTTCTCTCTCTCTCTTTCTCTCTGTCTGTCTGTCTGTCTTTCTCTCTCTCTTTCTGTCTCTCTCTCTGATTTCTCAGCCCCAGTAAAGAGCAGTGAAGAACTGGGGAAGAGAGAGGAAGGATTACTCACCCAGAAAGTAGCTGTGAATAGAGCGGCTCGTGGCCATTAAAGCCTGATTGGGGTATGAAAGCTCACTGGAGCGCTGAAGTCTAAATTGAAAGGCATGTGGTGGTGATATTCGAGAGAGCTGTGGCACCAAAAGAGGTGAGAGAAAGGAAAAATTAAGTGTGTGAAAAGTAAAAAAAAGGATGTGAGAACATTAAAAATGCTGTGCTGCGTGAGATGGGTTTACCAGGCTTTAGGGTCCTGCAGCTTCAGCCCACGCCGAGAAACGATTTTAGCGTTTTTCATATTTTATGTTCTTGTTAATGGCTGTGATCAGTTGAGCAGGACTATCTATCTTTCATCTATCTATCTCTCTTTATATGTATGTATG
>JBBPCY010073703.1:0-10142 GCA_037974405.1 Brachyalestes nurse | reverse complement strand
TATATAAAATGCATTCTTGTTTTTTTTATTTTTGTATTTTTGCATCAGCCTCTTTTTCCTGGATTTGCCCATTTTAAAAGCCCTCACCTGGTTTTGGATCACTCATTTTGAAAGTCTCTGGCTTAACAGGATCAACACTTCAACACTGCAGGATAGAAGAGAACATTAATTCAACACAGTTATTTTTATTCTGCAGCTGCACAGATGTGCAGTTCTGATATATCCCACAACAACTCCATCAACCACAACAAAACATTATCTTCACTGTCTCCCCATAGTGTTACTCCATGCCCTGCTCATAGAATATAAACCTCAGAGTTCGTCTGCCGTATCTTACCTTGTGCCTCTTCAGGTTCACCTCTGAGGGAATACGCTGCTCTGTGTGAATTTATGATGCAGCCACACCCTGGAATAGATAAACAGGTATGGACAGGTAAGGGTGGTTAAGCAGGAAGAAAGGGGAGGTGAGGGGAGCCTTAATTCTGGCTACAGCTGATCCAAACAAATGCAGATGTGGGGGGTGGTAGGATAAATATCAGTCTAACTCTGAAATTACTTTGTTCCATGTTAATAGTCAGGCCTCGGATCAGTGCATTGTACGGTTCTTGGTCATGTGATTAAACCTACACAATCTGGACTGCACAATTTATTTTGGCTCTGTATTCCAGAGCTTTGTATTTGACATGACATTTGACACTGATCACTGGGATTAAACAGCACTGGATACATTAAAAATTCTAAGATTATTTTCAGGTGCTGTCAGACAAGTCATTTGGAAAAAGTTTACACAGTGATGCATTTTACCAAAAAGGTGTGTAGATATCTTTTGCCAATATCTTTAAATGTCCAGTTAAGACCATTTGACAGTTTAGTTGTTCTGATTATTGTTAGAATTGCTAGAGTAATTGATTAGCTACTCTAAACAATAGTACCAGTCCCACTTTGTACAAAACAATTAGAAAATGTGTTTCAGATTTCTCACTCTGCAACTGCAACCTGTAGCATATGGACAGTGCAAGTCATGTCACAAGTTTTTTTTTATATTGCTATTTGGAGCCCTACGATGAGGTCTCTAAGTCTATATGCTTGACTTCATACTGAAAATGTCATAATGTAAATCAGTATTAGGTTAGCACTTTAACTTCAATGGCCAGTATCACATCGTTCTGCACCACAGTGCCAAAACAACAAAACTGTCAGGGTGTCCAAATACATTTGAATATTATGCATTTTACTCACCTGCTCACAGTAAACACGGAAGATGCAAACCGTGTGAAAAATGCACACTTTAGGCTGTGCGTGTGTTTGCAGAGGGAGTGGTCTGCTATGTTCGTACTGATTTAATTAGAGGAAGGGAACGCCTAGAACAACTGAGCAGCAGAGCTGACAGTTGAGGAGAGGAATGATAATTATGGTTTGCAAGTATGCCAACATTTTAAAAGCATACCAGACATGCAGACACCTGCTGGAGGTAGAAGGCTGGTCCTGTGCCGTACGTCTGCGCTGCGATTGCAACAGCAACAAAACAAACACGAATCATAACAGAGTGAGAGTGTCACCAAAGATGAGTTTTTAAGTATGAATTTATGTTGCAAGTACATGACATAGTACAACGACAATCGAAAAATTACATCCATATATGCTTGCTGAACACCAGTTTTCCACACCAAACCCAATAAACCACTTTTTTATGGACTTTGCATTGTGCAAGAATGGGACATGCTCATGCCAAAATAATAAAGAGACCTCTGCAAACTATTGCGATGACTTTGGAAGTACTCAAGTTTATAAGGTTTCCTTTAACCCTGCAAAACAGCTCTGGGCAACCTGCTCTTCTGTGGGTATTTGGCTATTTCAGTCACACTTATTATGGAGACAGAAAATGTAGCATACAGACATGCAGTCTCCTCAAACAAACACAATAGAAGGGGTGTCCACATACTTTTGGCAGTGGAGCAATCAACCTGCTCAGTATCTTATTCTTTCAGTGCAGTTATGTTATGGCAGGCAACTGAACTAACTAGCTGTTTGCCCAAACTGATGTTGTATATTGACCATGTGGCTCATATTAACAGTAGGTCTAACCGGTACAGGATCATCTCATTTGACGCCTTTCCAAAGTATTGAGTAAGAACTCGGAGGACATTACATGGAAAGCAAAGTGTAATTAAAGAGTGGCCAATTATGTCACTAAAAATAAACTAAACTGTAACTCAGCCCTGAGTGACACCAGCTCAAATGACTAACATATTTCTGTCATGCCAAAATCTTGTACGCTTTTAAAGCCATATCAGAACCACATCAGACCCCTTTGGGATTCAAATAAACCATTCTGTTGAAGTGATAAGTTGTATTTGTTATTGCATTAGTGTCTGTGTAAAATTAGAACTACTCAAGCACTAACCTGCATATTGCAACACTAACTGGCAACTGTCCACTACACTGTAAAAAGAGATTGGAGATGGCAATGATTATTGTTATTATTATTATTATTAGTAGTAGTAGTAGTAGTATTCTTCTTATTATTATAACTTTGACAGGGTCTGGGTTTTATGGTCAGAGAAAATAACAAAAGCTTTGTGATGAATACTCAAGGTGGGTTTGACATGAAATGATGGAAGATTATATAGACAAGAACCTTATCCCCTCAGTCAAGTATTAAAGTGGATGTAATAAATACCTGGCTGCCTCAGAATAAAGGTTAAAACAAAGCAATGCTTGGATCTTCCATCAGAAAAGTTTGATGTGATTCATAACACAGCAAAACTAAAATCTACACTAAAATGGTGCACTGACAGAATCAAGCATTGGACTATTTTCGCGCCCTATATTAGCCAGCCTGACCCAGACTTCATTCTCTGTACACCACCAGGTCTATATACTTGGAATACATTCGTCTTTCACTTATTCTCTCTCTCTCTCTCTCCCTTTCTCAGCATTTAACTATTACCCAGTACACATGGCTTGCGCTGTAACCCCTGGCTGGAATGATTACACTTTGCTGGCAGGAGACGGAGTTGACTAGGCTTAACGCCAGCCTCGGTTTGGACAATGTCATCAGGTTGGCCATCTCTGGCCCCGACTCCCCAGTACTGCCAACTGCCCTGCTTCTCGGCCCTCCAGTGCTGAATCAGTGCCTGAGCTAATTCAACTGGGAGCCCCCCAGCTGTCCACCCATGTACTGAGGAGAGGAGGGGCAATGCCTGATCAGGGACAGAAAGGCAACAAAAAAATTCGGGTCAGCTGGCAACTTTATTTTTCAGTTCTTGGTGTCCTCCTTCTCAGTCCCTTGCTTGCTTTAGCCCACCCAATCACCATTAATGCCCTGGTTGGCAAACCAGTCAGTCAGAAAAGTCCCATCACCCAAGTCACTGCCCCCTTTCAGTTAACTGTTTCTCCTAACTACAAAGAACTAGCCCAGTTTTTAGTTTTACCAAAATCTCAGCTACAAGTGGTACTCAGGCTACCTTGGTTAAGCCGGCATATTGATTGGAATGCTAGCACCATCCTATCTTGGTCCCCACATTATTCAAACACGTATTGAAAATCCTATCACATTGTGTGCTACCACTATTGAGGACTATGTGGCCAAGACCCTCAGGTAGGGTTCCCACCTCTGCTGGGTTTTTCTTTGTAGGGAAGACAGACTCCTCCCCTGCAGAGATTATTGGTTACACGATGCTATCATGGTGAGGTACCCACACCCTCTTCCTCTGATCCCACTGGCCATTGAATAGCTCCAGGGAGCGGCCATTTTCACTAAGCTCAGTCTCAGTAATGTGTCCAACCTTGTGCACATTTGGGCGGGCAAGAAGTGGAAAACATCAGGTCATTACCTGTTCCATTTGTTGCCTTACATGTTGGTAAATGCCCAGTCCACCTTTCAGGCCTTCATGAATGACGCCCAAAAAACTCACACTAGAGACTGTAGACGTTTTTAATTAACATCGGTATTCACTAGTACCCCTATTCTAAAGATGCCAGATCCTACAAAGCAGTTAATGGTAGAAATGCATGCATCAGAGATTGTCATAAGGGTGGTATTATCATAGAGCCATGATAGCCATGGCAAACCTCACCTTTCGGAGGCAAGAATGAAATTACGACATTGGTGACCATGAACTGCATGCCATCAAAGTACAGTTAGGGAAGTGGCAGCATTGACCATTGTATCCTTGAATAAAGCGGGAAAACATTTCAATTTGACAGACTTTATTCTTCACTCAATTTGATTTTAGGATCAAAAAATGTAAAGGTGAATGCCTTGCCCCGTTTCTACCCTGCAGCAGTTCCTTCAAACCCTGAGCCCATCCTTTCTGCGCCCACCCCAGTCACATGTAGTTTGGAAGAGGGACCACCTGGTGCACCATACCCCAACCAAAATACTGCCAGCCCATCCGACACCTTCTTTACAAACATCCACTGCACTGACATTAGTCAGGCTGTTCCGCTCCAGTGTTTTTCTCCTCCTGACCCTGCATGCGTCCTAACTCTACTTGCTGTCTAGATCCAGCACACATCACTTCTTGAAGCTTGCCTTGCTGCTGTAGCTGTTCCCATCTCCAACACAGTGAGTGGAAACTTTGGGAACTGCCACTGTTACCCCTGTCCTGAAATTCCATAGACCAGATATACAAAACAACTATTATGTGTAACAATGCATAATAACTGAATACATAAAATAACATCATAATAACAAAGCACAATTTTAGACTGCGGTCATACAATATGCTATACATTGTTGTAGACTGACGTATAGCCGCAGATGCAAAGTTTTACTAATCTTTTACAGCAAAACACATCTACAAATGGCATTTAATATAACTTAAACCTACAGAACTGAACTGTTTAAATAAACATAATCAACCATATTCATAATGAAGAAGTCATTTAGCCACTCAACTTTGTTCTAATATTTCATACATAACCCTTTACAACATATTGCACATTACCAATACACTTCATATGGTGCTTGTAAAGGACCCTTATCATGGAAAACCAAAATGCTGAAATGCTGAAGTATAGAAACATTGTTAAAGTTTCCATTCCCACTGCATTTACACCACTACCTATTCACATGTATAGCCCTGCCAATTAACTTTAATGCTGGGTGTGTTTCAGGGGTGTTTCTGCCCAGACTGCTTTTTTGAATGCAGACAAAGCAATTAGAAGACAGTTTGTCTGACACACACAGGTCAGTGAACCTCAGGTGAAAAAATAAAACATGAATTAAACATATATGTGTGCTGTATGTGCCGTTTAAGTGATGATTTGAAGAGATTGTTAGTAATGCACTGAATAAAACATCTATGCATTTCTAATTTAAAGCCTTTTATTATACACTACATGTCTTTTGGCAACAAGCATAAATTATTGAATAAATCATATACTGTCATTTCAGATTTCCGTAGTCTTTTTGCCCAGCACTCACATATTAAAATAATATATAATAATCTCCAAACCTGTACATTATTACAGGTGTTTTTTATTATAGCTGTCCTCCTTTTTTGCATAAAACATTTAATGAAGAAGCTGAATAAAGTGTGTGGTGACAGCCTCACCCTGACAGTCTGTCCTAAGGGCTCTGTGTCAGGATGTTTACAGGGCAGATTCTCTTGAGTGACATGCTGATCAAGATCAAGAATCACCCTTGATGCAAGTTAGTAGTATCAGATGTCTAAATGCCAGAGTATCTGGGTGGGACTGCAGACTGTCAGTAACTTGAGCTTTGCTGTAGTTTCTGTCTGCACCCACTCCCATTTTCTGGCTCCTTTCAAATGTGTATTTTTCTTTTCACAGACATTCTTAAATAACTTCAACAGTTTGGCAGCATTTTACCTTTCTTAGTTCCTGTGGCTTAGGAAAAGCGAACAGCAACTATAAATGAATTTAGATTACCTATATTCTGCAGAATTTAAAATGATTCTGGATCTTTGGACACGGACAAGCTACTTCATTAGATACACCTATCTTGTATCTGCACTCATTGTCCATTTTATCAGCCATGTACAATTACACATTGTGGTCCATCTGTTTCTCTGAATCATTTATTAGCCCCCTTTTGCCCCTTGCATTAATGGTTAGAACCCCACAAAAGCACAGCAGTGACACTAAAATGATAGTGCCATGTTAGTGCTTTGTGTGTGTGTGTGTGTCTGTATGCTGCACAGTATGAATCACACACATGCGTGCTACTGAAGTTTAAGCACCTCAGTGTCACTGATATGCTGAAAATGATCCACCCTCTAACAATACCTGACCAAGGCTGTACCTGCCCCCCTCACACTACCTGACCCCCGCTTTCCCCCCACCACCCCACACGTAGTCTTCACACCTATATCCTTAGACTCTTTGGCTAGAAACTGCACTGACCATCAAAGAATGGTTTAAAGGGATTAACAAATGATGCATAAACAGATGGATCACCGTAAGTAACTGTAAACTACAAAGTGCACCAATGTTTTCAGATAAAATGGACAATGAGTGATACAAGGTAGTAGTATCTAATGAAGCGATAGTTGGCTTACTTCTCTTCACTTTATAATTTGATATGTGCTGCATATCAAAGCGATCTGAGAGTTTCTTTTCATTTCAGTTTTGACTGGTAGGCTGGATTCTTCAGACGACAGACCCCCTGCTGGTGAACTTGATCTAAATGCTTTGAAGATGCAGATGATAGGCTGGCACACCTTGTACCACTCTTGTAAATGGAGATACACTTATTTTGGCACTGCTTTTTTTTTTTTTTTTTTACAAGTTGACTATGTTTGTTTATGTCTGTACACTCCACACCTTTTTCACTACAACCTCAAGTATCCTGCACCAAAGACATTTGATTCAACTGGAATTAGACATGAGGAGGTGCAGTTTCTCTAATTACTCAGTCTAACCCATCAAACCCTAATGTGGACTATATTCCACATTTTACATAAATGCATTGTGTACATTTAAAGCATATTTATGCACAAAATACTATTTTATATTGATTTGGAAAATTATTATCAGGGTATGGCATCTTGCAACCAGTTGACATTTTATTGACATATATCTAATGAAAAAAACTGTGAGAGATTTAGACAGAAAATGCACTAAAACATTAAAAGGCTTCAAAAAACAATGCAGCACTGCAGTGTACGCTGTCCAGCCATGGGAAGGTAAATGACTGACTCAAACATGACATCTAGTGGATCACAGCTCATCATTGTAGTGACTTTCATTTCAGTAAAACTCCACCCAGTCATTACTGTGCATCTCATCATGTTTGTCTTGTTGGACTCTCTAACTGCTCAGCTCACAGGCAAACTAGGACATGGTGTCAAATCTGCTGACTTTTCTGAAGCTCTGCATAAACTGCTGAATAAAACAGTGCACCCAAAATGTTGCCTGCTCCATGAATTTCACACTTCATAGTTTTACCACTAACATAAATGCCTGAGGACAAGGAGAAGATGGTCATGTTTAATTATAGAGCTGCTTGTTGTTTGTTCTGAACGTAAGATAAACCTGTCTTTCTTCATTACACTGTACATACAGAAAAAAATTGGATGTGCCATTTACCCCCCCCCAAACACACACACAGTAAGCTATTTTTCCACAGTACAGTTGAACCTTAACAATGATGCAAACATTGCCACAAAAATTCACAGCAACTGAGTATGAAAGACAAGATTTAATCTTTAAAAAACAGGTATTTTACAGTGGCATGGCCTCCAGCATATGGAGGAAATATTTGTTTTCCACTCTGCCTTGGAAAATCTTAGGCTAAGCTGTACCTGGTAGATTAACTGTAGGAATATGAAATAGAATTTTTTAAAAATGGGGCGCTCAGACCTGGGGTGAGCTTTTGATTTTTACATTCTACCACTGAACACCATGTTGATGCTTTTGGAGTCATTATCTTATTGAAAGGTAAGACAGATTTTGGGCTAAAATCGCAAAGCCAGCTTGTGGGACTAATAAAGGTTTATCTTATCTTTTCTTATCTTATCTTATCTTATCCTATCTTATCTTATTGTGGATAGCAGTATTCATTATACTGCTGTTTTTATAAATCGTCCATGAAACAATAATAGGCATCAGTGATCCACCGCCATATTTGAGAGTTGGGACTCAGGTGTTCCTCTGGGTATGTGATTCCTTTTTTCACCAAATATAATGATGGTGTGACTGACTGATTGATTGTGTTTTCTCTTCTGACCATATCACATGATTTTATTTCTTGTGAGAGAATCTATGGCATTTTGCAGATCCAAGCACCGCATTTAAGATAAGATAAGATAAGATAAACCTTTACTGGTCACTGCAGATGGTGTCAAACTCTGGGTTCCTGTTTCCTTCTTTTATCAGACCATTGAAAAATTGCCGAGAAAAGGCTGCATGAGCATACTGCCCTCACATGGAAGGACCTGCACAGATTAGACAATATAAAGAAAAAATTAAAAACATGAAACCATTGAAAATTTGCCAGCAAGAGGCTGTAAAAGTGTATTGCCCACACATTGTCACTGTAACCTTCTGTCTCATTTAAGCAGACAGCTCCTTGGTCTTATGTTGATGGATGACAAAGAGATTTTGCGTTACCACATATTTATTTCCTTCACAATAATGGAGTTAGTAAAATTAGTAGCAATAAGAAGAAAGATTTATTACCCAGTGAAGCAAATTTCTTTTTATCGTATTAATATGATTTTAAATGGTGCTAATAACATTGCCCTATTTGTTTTAAAAGGATACATTTTTCTCAAATAAATGCTCCAGTTTTACTCATTTCTGTTTTATAGCAAAAGCATGATATAAAGATAGAGAGCACACAAAATCAAGTTCTCAGTGAATGGAGGTAAATGGAGCTCAGTTGCTAAAATATGGTCCTAAAGATATCTTTAAAGTCTTTCAATTTTAACAAAAAAGACAAACCAAATCAATGGTGACATGCCAGTTTTTCTCCAGTAAATAGATTTTGGGCAGTAAGGCCGGTATATCATTAAAGGGAGGATGAGGACGGATGTCATCCTCCATGTTAACAAAGAAACCAGTATGCATCCCCTTTGTTAACCTGTTATTACAGTGTGTGTCTGCGTGTGTGGGGGAACATGGGAGCTACTCCCATAGCCACCCCCTCCCCCCATCCACATAATAAATCAAATACAGAGTAGGACAATATTAGTCTTGGTATTTTATGGTATTATGTGCAGAGAAAACAAGACCATTTATCGGTATGATTTCTTTTTTTCGTTTTAATTCGTTATGTCTATTTTCAGCTAATAATTTTGCACAGGACCTTCAAATGGACCCACGTGTTTTTGCTCAGGAGCGCCCTCTACAGCCTGACCAGCAAGACCAGTGCCAGAGTCTGGCCACATTATAGTCTTCTCATCACACACAAAACGCTAGAGGGCGCCTCGATTTCTCTTTCTCTCTCCCTCTCTCTCTATATGTGCATACACTAAATGGACAAAAGTATTGGGACGTCTGCCCATTACACCAACAGAAACTTTAACGACACTACACTCAAATACATAGACTTTAATATGAAGTCGGTCTTCCCTTTGTAGCTCTCGTCTTGGAAGGCTTTCGACAAGATTTTGGAGTTTCTGTAGGAATTTGTGCCCACCTTTATTCCAAAGCTTTAGATTGAGGTCAGTGTCATGATTCCAGTCTGCGGCCACCAGAGGTCGCTTTGGGAGTGTGGACTGTCCCCTTATTGTACTCACCTGTTTGTTGTTTCTCCTCATTAGTCTCGTTCTCCCCTGGCTGTATTTAGCTGGGTCTGCCTTAGGTCATGTTGTGGTGCATTAATGTTTCTTCCTCCCGTCTCCTCTTTGTGATCCTTTTCTATTCGGTTCAGCTCTCTGGTTTTCTCTGTCAGGCCCCCGTGCCTCTTTTTGTTCAGTTCGTTTCTGTTTTTAATAAATCATTCGTATGAAGGTCCGCGCCTGTGCCATCTTTTCTCGGTCTGGACAAGGCTCCTGCGTGACAGTCAGGGCTCTGTGCGAGCCAGTCAAGTTCTTTCACACTGAACTCATCCAACCATGTCTTCATGGACCTTGCTTTGTGCACTGGGGCACAGTCATGATGGAACAGAAAAGGTTCTTCCCCAAACTGTGTCCACAAAGTTGGAAGCATGGTGTTGTCTAGGTATATAT
>JBBPCY010073702.1:0-10142 GCA_037974405.1 Brachyalestes nurse | reverse complement strand
GGCTTTGCTTACGGCCCGAGTCTCAGTGATTATAAAAGATATATATGCCATATTTCAATACTAGATAATATTTAGAGGTTGCACACTTTGATCAGTTTTGTAAATGTAGGCAAAAATACGATTTTTCAATGTTAATTACTTTTATTGGGAAACCTACAAATCACAAACTTAAAATAATATTAAAACCAGACACTGAGATTAATAGGTAGTATGATGGGCAAAACGTGTGTTATATTAATCAGCTTTGAACGATGCAGTCCCTTCTTTTCTTCTCTTGGTGACGACTTTTCTGTGATGCTCGATTACCCTCAACAAGAATTGTTTTTGTTGTTCGTCCCTGACCGACGCGTTAAACTTTTTTCACTTTGTTCACATGGCTTCTTAGAGAATCACTGCAGTATTCAGTGGATCCCAAACAATTCAAAGAACGTCTTTGTTTTAATAGTAACGAAATGGCTCAGGTCTTTTCCTTCAAAAACTAGGTTTTTACCCTCTAAT
Organism: Brachyalestes nurse; assembly: GCA_037974405.1. NCBI lineage: Eukaryota > Metazoa > Chordata > Actinopteri > Characiformes > Alestidae > Brachyalestes > Brachyalestes nurse. Next base: position 9,644 of record JBBPCY010073702.1, on the reverse strand, counting down.
AGTTTCATTTCTGTCAGGTCCTATCCCCTTTTCATTGCACCCAGCTGTGACTAATTCAAAACACCAAACCCCATCACCCACTTCATAATAGAAGTCCCCTTACAAATATAATAGAATAATAGAAGCCACCCACCATCACAGGCCTTAGCCCTGACGATTTCCTTTTTCTTTGCAGGGTTGGTTTCAAAATATTTAGTCATATTTTCCTTCAGCCTGAGTAATACGTTCGTCCAAAAAAGCCAATACTACGTTTGTTTCTGACAGTTACCAAAGGTGTCTCTTAGCAACAGTGAGAGCACTTTTTTTGACGTCTGCATCTGGGTAAGTGCTCAGAAGCAGTAGCATATCCAAATCATTCTTTGGAGCCCATCGCCTCGTGCCAAAAGCGAACATATATGAGGCTGACAAAATGTGCAGCCCGTTTCATTCCTTTCAATTCTCGTTGAGGAATATTCAACTGTTTGTTTAGTGAAGAGGACAATTTTAAGTGCAACAGATGAAAGAAATACACGAGAAGCCCATTAGTACAAAGCACTTCAATATTAGAAATTTCACTAGTTTGAAATAAGTGATCAATGTGTGCAACCCCTAAATATTATCCAATCTTCTTGAAATTTGGCATATATATCTCTTACATCACTGATGCAAAGTCATATGAAAATCACATCTTTGGAATAATGGAATACCCTAATATATATCTACATAAAATCTTCTTTATGTATTGATCATATTTGTATTTATTCTAACAATGTTTTTGGCAAACATGAATGTGTTTGCTTAAAATAGTCACTTTTTACATAAATGTTATTGCAGTAAATAGTGATTTTATGTTCAGTATATCAGTGTGTTCCTTGTGGAAGTCCAGTATTACTGTAGTTTCCATCACAAACCTGGTTTGACTCAATCAGTCCATTAAATTAAACCAGGAGCTGCACCAGGAGTTCCACAAATCCAAACAACGTCTGGAGGAACCGAGGAGGAATCTACAACAAAACCAGTGTTCTTCTGTCTAGTGTACAAAATATGAACTACTTTTTTTTTTACAAACAATAGTTTGTAATAGTTTGTTCCATTTTAACATCATCAAAAGACTATTTTAAGGATTTCAGAATATGCAAATGTACACATATTTGGGTAGACACTCTGAATGTCATTTTCTATCAGTAAACAGCTGGCAAAGATACTTTGTGCCTTCATGCTTTTTGTGTCGCTTGTCTTTTTGCAGCGTTTATTGCTGGACTTATCTGAGAGATTATGGCGCTTTCATTGTAAAGAAACATTTCAGATCGCCCTGAAACCTGGTGAAGAAGCCACAGTGCCTTCAAGGTGTATGAACACCTAAGCAGAGATAAAAACACGTTTTTTACTTCCCCTTTCTGGTGTTGAGGGTTAGTTGTGGCTCTGCCGTTGAGTGTCCTTGTTAGAACACATCCTTAAACGCTCAATTTCCAGCTTTCTTCACTGCCCGTTTCTGACCGTTTGAGTTGCATTATGGACTGTTTGGCTTTCACAACAGGTGCTACAACATAACGGCCAGACACTGACGGGACTGTTACTATTTGATGTTAAAAGTAGGGATGTCGAATTAACGCGTCACTCATGATTAATTAATCATAGAAAAAATAACGCTGATTAATCGTACCATGTGACCTTAACCCGGTCTGGTGTTCGGCCACAACATGCTACCCGTCCAGATGTGCTACCGGGCCTTTCTGCGCATGTGCAGTTCCACAGTTGGGGATTTTGTGCTCCCTAGCGTTAGGGAACCTGTTTTCATTTGCATTGGATACTGGTTTACGGTGATTCATATCTTAAAAGCTGGATCAATGAAGTTTACTGATTCTTAAATGCCCATTTTTCTGCAGTTTTCAGAATGCTATCTGAAGCTTCAGCATTGTTCAGAATCACCACAAGCTGGAAGCATGGTACGATCTGAAGCAGCTTGTGTCCTGCATCACAGTAGCATTTCTCAGTGACTTACATTTATGGCATTTAGCAGACGATTTTATCCAAAGCGACTTCCATTACCTAACTACAGGGGGCAGTCTCCCTGTAATTTGGGGTTAAGGGTCTTGCTCAGCGACCCAGTGGTGGTAGGATGGTAGTAAAGGTAGAATTCAAACCCATGACCTCTATGCCGGAGGCAAGTATCCTACCCACTGAACTACCTCCACCTCAGTGATAGACTATAAACTGACTCTATGCACCTCTAAAAATATGTTTATCTTATATCTTATTATTTGCAGATCTCATCGTTGTCAGTGTTATAAACTGACTATAAACTGTATGAACTGTATAAACTTAAAGGGAGCATTTTTTGACAAGGTAGCATAATTCATCAGAACACCGGAACTATTATATTAGGGGGTGATGCCTGTGCTTGTATATACATTGTCTTAAACTGCACCATATGTATGGACTCAGTTCTATAATTGTTCTCGCTTAAGCATTTTTTTTTCCCTCAGCATTTTAGGTCATATTTTTGATTGCTGTGACCATTACTGCACATGAACAGTGTAAAAACAGTTATTAAAGAAGAGAGACGTTGAAAGTCTGTAATGTTGATTATTCATTTACTCAAAATAAATTAACATTTTTGAATACGTTTAACAGCAAAAATGTGTGTGATTAATCTAGATTCATTAAAAAGCATTTTTTGTCACTAATTTCTTTGTTTTTAGACAGTCAGTTTCTGTTAAATAAAGACACCTTTAGAAAAAGAGTGAATTATGTTTTTTTTTTCTTCTCTCTGGTTTCTCAATCTCTGTTTCTGTTACCCATGAGTGATGAAACCCTCCGCCACCGCAGCCCTCCTGGTCGAGAAACTCAAACTGAAAACATTTGCATAAACACATTTCAACACAAATCCTGACCTTCACCTATAAATAGCTCCTCTGTCCCTCCAGCTTGTGTTGTTCTCCAGTGGATGCTGGGTTGAAGTCTGTTTCAGCAGCAGTGGTAGTGAAGTCCCCATCATGAGGCTGGTTATTCTGGTGTGTCTGATGTTGCTGGCTGTGTGCGAGTCTCGCAGACTGGGCCGCTGTGAGGTCGCCCGCATCTTCAAGAATCAAGGACTCGAAGGCTTTGAGGGATTTGGACTCGGCAATTGTGAGCAACATTTATTTCTAATGTTTCTCTTGGTTCAGGGAAAAAGTTTGTTATAGATTGTGGATAGAGTTTATTATAGGATAGGAATAGAGTTTGTTATAGATTGGAGATAGAGATTGTTATAGAACAGTTATTGTTGTAGGGTGGGAATAGGTACTGCTATAGATTTGGGATTAGGTTTGTTATTGGTTGGTAATAGGGTTTGTAACAGACTTGGGTTAGGGATAATAGATTAAATCTGGAGTTTGTCATAGGGAGCAGGTTTGGTATTGGTTAGTGTTTGCATTTGTTATTGGCAGGAAATGTCCTGTAAATTTCAAGTGACAAAAAAACTCAATGCTCCTACAATAGGAATAGGTTTTGTTTAGATTGGGAATAGGGTTTATAATAGGAATAGGGTTGGTTTAAAATGGGAATAGAGTTTGTGTTTGATAGTGAATAGGGTTTATACTAGGAATAGAGTTTGTCTTAGATAGGGAATAGGGTTTTTTAATAAGAATAGGTTTTGATTAGGTTGGCAATAGGATTTGTTAAAAGTCAAGGAATAGGACTAATGTTCTTGAAATAGTCTTAAAATAGGGCTAGGAAAACCGTAAATACTGAAGTTTGCAGGGGGAAATGTCAAAAATATATATTCTCCAATTAATTTCTCACACTCTTCTAACTTCACCCCGCCTGACTACTATAGATGTGTGTATGGCCTACTGGGAAAGCAAGTGGAAGACCCATAAGGTGCGGACCAGTGATGAGACAGGGAAGGACTATGGTATCTTCCAAATTAACAGCTTCAAGTGGTGTGACGACGGCACCAAGGGTGGAAAGAACCTGTGCAGAATGCCCTGTGGAGGTAATGGATAATTCAGGAGTGTCACACATTGCAGTTGTTGCATAAACTTTACACCTCAAGGGTCAATTTCTCAGATTTAGATTAAGCCTAACTTCAGACTATTATATTATTTTTAAATAAAAGCAAGTACATGATTCATCATTAGCACTGCTGTTTATTCCAAGACTAGGTTTAATACATATTAGTAGAAGATTATTATACTGACCAGAGCTCATGCAATAACTTGTCTCTGCTGGTAGATCTGCTGAATGATAATCTGAAGGCCTCTGTTGAGTGTGCAAAGCTGATTGTCAAAACAGAGGGGCTGAAGTCATGGTAAGCGTTCAGTATTTGATATTACATTAAATTTACATTCAATTTATGACATTTTCGATTTTGTGTACAATAATGAAAATGATCCCACCAGATGCACGCATTAATGTAGGGATTTGTACCCACAGGGAGACCTGGGATAAGTACTGCAATGGCAGGAAAATGTCCCGCTGGGTGAAAGGGTGTGGTCTGAATCAGTGATTTGCTGAATCTGATCTGTGAGAAAACTGTACAGCAGTATTGCTTGTACAGCACTTTTCCTAATTATGTTATAAGATTTTTTGCTTAACTATAACAACTGAAAATTAAATGTGTTGATTTCATATGAAGTGAACTTCCATCTGTTTGAAGTTTCAGTAAAGCTTTTCACTAGTTTCACAAAGTCTTTTTATACTGTAACCAGTGCATTTGGCTATGCTGAAAAATTTCAATAAATCCTCATTTCCACAAATGTGTTTGGTCTTGTCATGTCTGTGTGCTCGGGGAGTGCAGGTTCTTTTAGATGTTTTTTTTTAAATAAAAGAGACAGACTCTACAGAAACCAAAACAAAAAGACATGAGGGCCTAACAAAAGAACACCACACAAGAGGACACTAAAACGTAAATACTTACCACACTCAGACATAAACCAATCCTTAACCTCAATCACTTTAACTCAGCACAAGCCAGCTGACCGTCACTCCAGACACAAACATACACACACTTTAAAATAAAAGTTCCATTACAACAAAACTAAACTATAACACTATTGCGGCCTCTAGTGGCCGCAACCTGTGGACGTCACAGGTCTTCCCATCAGGTTTGTGCACACAGTGCAAAAAAATGACAGTTTGGTCATTTAAAGCTTTTAAAACACTGGCAAATTATTGCTTAGAATGAGTTTATTACGGAAATGCTTTACAGGTGTTTTCTTCACTGGCACCATAGAAAATCTTCAGAAAAGTAACTTTACATGAGAAGACTTTCAATCTACTTTAGTGTATCAAGGTTTTTTTCAGTCAGTTCATGAAATTCCCACAAACTGAGATGAGGGTTTTTTTCTACAGCAACAATAAGTAAAAACATCTTGAAAATCTCTTGAATCTTATATTCTCAAAACAAGCTCTTATTATGAAGTATCAGGTATGTTGTCTAGTTTAAGACTCTTTCTCTTGGAAAGATTTTGGAACAACTTTTGCAGTGGAGTCATTCACAGTTCCCTCCTCCACAAACATAAAAATGTATTAATGACACCAGTCTGTGCATGCTGATGATCAATAATGTGTCAATAATGTGTGCCACTATGTGTGCTGATTAGTTATTGATGCTTCTCAGACATAGTGAGACAAAATTCGCGATATACCTAACATACAAAACGACTTACCACAACAGCACGGTACAGTACGTGCTCTATTCTGTTACATTTGTGCACTTCAGATCTTGCTGACACTTCTTTACATGTGTAATGTTTTTTTTTATTACTTAGTTCTAGCCTTTTATTGTCACATTTCATTGTATGTTGTACTTGTGACCAATAAGGAATCCTGAATCTTGACTAAGTCTTTCATGACAAACTTATTTAAACATTCACGAACAGTGTTGGGCAAGTTACTTTAAAAATGTAATTAAACTACTGAGTACTGATTACTCCTTTGAAAAGTAATCAGATTACTAATGTGATTACTTTATTTCAAAAGTAATTAGTTACATTACTAGTTAGATTACTAGTTACTTCACTCTCTCAAGAAACTCTTAAATCAGCTCAAACACACTTTATTATTAAATGTTACAAACCTACGACAACTCACATAATGTTCTTGCCTTTAACCCGAGATAAATTTAAAGTAATGGCTATATTTCCAGTTACTGAACACGAACCTCTCACTCTCCGTGCTCTGTTTGTTTTTGTTTGAGCTGGTGTTGCATGCAGGTCTCCTGTAGATGACGTGACGCATCAGACAGACATCTGCCTGCCGCAGACAGGTTACTGTGAACTTGATTTTATTAGTAACGCAGCGGTAACGTTACTTGAATTGTTACGGTAATCGAATTACCCATTTTAAAATTATAACGCATTAGATTACTACGTCACTAAAAAAAGAATCAAATTACAGTAACGCGTTTACGAATGAGTATCACCTGTCGTAAAGGCTGATTTTGCCAGGGATTTTTCCCCTCAGCATGTGTCAGGATTTAATAAGCCTTAATAAATCTTCATCCAGGTTTATGTCATTTGTCATGAAAGACTAATGTAGGTGCCACAGCTTCATGAATCCTGCCCTTCACTGAAGTGTTTCCAAAATTTGACTCATACTCTCATAAACCATAAATTAAACTGGGTTTAAACTGCACTTCTTCTTTGATTTCTCCAGCAAAATCATATCGCTTATTGAAAGCTGAGAGAGTCGTGCCCAAGGGCTGTTTATGTTTCATGTCTTTAATCGGCTTCTCTCTCTAAACGGGGAACGATTTGTTTCTTTAATTAGCCACCCTGAGCCTCCGGAGCCATGATTGCCGTCGTATCTGTAATTAGGGCTGAGACATGTGACGGGAGCAGCTAACTGATTAGTTTAATAGACCCTATAATGAACAGTGTATTGAAGAGTGGATGTTGTTACTAATTGGAGGCCAGGGTGCGTCACATGTTCAAATCAGGTTTTTTTTTTTACAGCGCTTCTATGGCTACGCATATCTCTCTCATAGCATCTGCATAATATACTCATCATCTGTACTTACCAGATACCACTATCAGTCTTGGGCTCTTATTTTAAATTCATATTTTGCTGGTTCACGCACCTACAGGTATTTTCATTTATCACCAAGATGAGATGGATCTCAGCATAAATCTAGCAGAGCTCAAATTAAGATGTATCCAGTATTGGCCAAAAGCCATAAATTTTGTTCTGTCAGTGAATGTAAGAGATGAAGGTCATAAAGGTCATAAATTGTAATGTTCAACCTGTTTTTGCACAAAAAAGAAAAGGTTAAAATTTGCCTTTTTTAAAAATAATTCTATTTGAAACCTTATAACTGCAGCTCTACTGTCACAGAAACATTCAGTTTAAACCTAATATAGTGACAGGATCAAGACGTGCAGATGCTTTAACCATATAAAGGTGGTTGTTCTTATTTCGGGGAGAATTAATGAAGTTTTGGTGCTTTTAAATTTAGTTTTGGGCATTTTAGACATACCAATTTAGTAATAATATGCAATCGTTTAAGTTTGTGATCTTTGTTTTGTAGTTTTTCATTATTTCAAAATAAGTGAAAAGCTGCATCTCCTGCAGTTTAGAAGATTTATAAGAGTTAAGAAGAAATGTTTTTTTGTGACTGAACTATTGATTTAGTTTTATGCTTTATTAAAATCATGGCATATTGTTTTTGTCAGCAAAAGATTGACATATGCAGTTACAAAAGACTTATTTTTACTATAGTATTTCCATCTTCTCAATACACTAAACATCCAAATGACTGTATATAGTGTAATGTTGTTATGCCAATTATATGGACGCCAATGGCCACCCAAAGCAACACATTTCCCATTGCCTGTTGCTTATACATTCTCACTGAGCCACACAAAAGTGTTATCTGTGATACCATTGTAGAGCCACACTCTTCACAATTATCACTTTATTTCATTTTTGTAACCGTCCCAAAAATATTTAAAAAAAGATGCACATCCTGTACAAATTTCCCTTCCAAACACACACGTACGATACACCCAGTCTTACGAACCAAGGAGAGAACGTGATTACCATCATTTACAAGCAGACTGCTAACAGACAAATTGAACAGATACATTTATACAATGCAATTTATTCCATTTTTTTAATGACACGTTTCAAATCACTGAGATTTCACTGAGTTTACTGACAATTCACTGATATTCTTAAGGCTATGCCACTGATATAAGCCTTTCATTCCAACTGGCATAAACATATATTGTTTTAGAATGGCTTTTCAACAAGCATCAGTGGCCACAAAAGCTGCTTTTTGTTCACTATAGTGTCATTTCACCTCTGATGAGAACCGATGCTTAATGGAATAAGCCAAATGTCTATATAGGGTCATTTGCTATGAGTAGCTTAAATTGGTGCTGAGTAGCCTCGAGAAAATAGTGAAGTGTTACTACCAGTTTTGTATATGCAGTTTCTAAAAAGATAGTGATGCCTGTGATAAGTATTACTAACAAAAATGGCATTACATGCACAAAACTGCATATATAATAGTGATCAGGATGCATATGGTAGAATGAAAACAGATCATACATAAAAAAAATATACACGTTACCTAAAGTGACCTTAAAGAATCACCACTAATATGGACAATTATGACGCAGGTCCATTCTAATCGTGATAATGTTCACTCGAAGTGAGTGAAACAGTCCATTAAAAGTAAAGTACCAATGTTTGGTTTTTTAAAGGCCTGATGGAACCAGCGAGGAAAGAGACTGATTTCTGGAACTGTAAGTGATCTAACTCTGCTCTGTTTTCTAAAATATTCCTCTAATTTTTTGTCTCCGGACGGATTTTCCTTTTTGCCATTTTGTCACTGCTTAATTCATTTTTCTTGCGGTTTTCAATCGCTGCATTTAGAGTCAGCTGGGACTCCAAAGTCCTCGTTTTATGTGGGTCCCATTCGCACTTGTCTTAATCACAGTAATTGAATCGATCTCTGTGTTTTGGTGCCAATTAGCAGTGGCCTCCCCTCTGCAACTGACTGCACCGATCACTCTCTCTGATGGAGAGAAGGAAACTGAGAGCAGGGAGAGAGGAGGAATGTGAGTGCTATTAGAGAAAGATGCGTTTTGAATGATCCAAGAGATCTGGACACTTACCAGGGTTCGTTTTGGGCCAAAAGAGCAAGAGTCATACAAGAAACTATCGCAGAAGAGTGAAATGTACACAGCGTTAACGTTCAGATACACATTACCTTGAGTTAGAGAACATACAGCTTACAACTGGACAAACATGTATTTAGACTGGCTGAGTAGACCACAGCAGGGTCTGCTTTCATTACTGGAAGATGCGAGTTTTCCCTTTTTTAGACCTCCATTGCACTGTCTGACTTTGGTGACTTGGAGATCCAGAGTGTCGACTGATTCACGCTCGTTTTGGTCCGTGGTTTTCTATGCAAAAGAGGAGAAAGAGATCAAATTATTATCTGCAGAATATTGTTTAAAAGGTTTCCACTATTATATTAAAGGAACAGTGCAGCAGAAAATCCTAATGAAACATTTTCATTGAACTTGCACTAGATCTATGAGGGTAATGTTGGTAACAAATACTTAAAACATATACCCTACCAACTGTCCCAGTAAAAACTACACTGTGTCCTGATAAAAACTGGACCCCTAAATAAATTGCTTTAATGCAGCAAAACACTTGTTAGAGCCGGG
>JBBPCY010073701.1:0-10143 GCA_037974405.1 Brachyalestes nurse | reverse complement strand
ACTCAGTCTCTCCTCAACATCCTCCTCCCAACACACTCAGTCTCTCCTCAGCATCCTCCTCCCAACACACTCAGAGTATTGTTACATTAACTTCCATTATAATTTAAGATGGTTTTCTTTGCTTCCCCTGCAATGTTGCCTGTTTGGGGACACGTTTAAACTGTTAAGGAAACATATACTCCCCGCAAAAAGATGTTTGCACTTACAACTCTCCTCTGGTTCTCAGACTGTCCTGAAACCTGAAACAAATGAATGTAATGTAAATATAGAAAATGTCCTTTACAGATGTACCACAAAGTGGACGACACAAAACAACACCTTACATAAAATGTAAAGGTGACTTTTGAATGTCCCCGTTTGTGTTCAGTTCAAATGTTATGCACTAGTTTGGCGTTCTTCTTAAAGGAACATTGACCTTCTTTAAATGTTAACACATTCAAACGGAGAGAATCACTCGACTACATCAAGTGGATGCTTTGTGTGCAGAGTTATCCTGGAAGAACATGAGAGGAGCTGTTCAAAGGTTATAGAATATATGTTCCGTGGTGAAAGCTATGGGTTCTTGGTCATGGGTTTATCCATCTATCCCAATCATCCATTCATTTTTAAGCCACGTATTCTAATCCTGGTAACGGGGTGCCAGAGCCTGACCCAGCGGCTGAAAGCACCACCCAGGTCAGGTCTTCAGGTCCAGGGGACGGATCATCTGTCCCAGTGGGGGGGGGTTCTCTATCACAAAGTAAGATGTTTCTATGTACTTACAAAGTGTGAGTCATTCCTGATCGAATATTAGTCATTCTGGATGGTCACCTTGACAACAGGCACATATGTTCCGTATACAGCACTGTGCAAAAGTCCTAGACACCAATGCAAACAGTTTAAAGCCATTTTGTGATCAAGTGTCTATTTGCTAGAAGAGTTAATATTATAATAAATGCAAACAAACAAGAAGGCAGTAATAAGTATCAGTATTTGTTTAGTTTGTGTAAAAGTGGTTGATACTGTGTGAGCTGGTGAGGAGAACACAGGTTGGGTTCCAGATTCCTCCTCGGGTTCCTCCAGCTGTTGTTTGAATTTGTAAAACTCCATCAGCGGCTCCTGATTGAATCTAAGGAAGTAGTGATTGAGCTGAAGCGGGTATTTGAGATATCTGATGTAATACTGTGCCATGAGAATGTCTATTTACTGTATTATTACTATTTCTAAATGTTATAATGTAGGCTTCTGCGTTGGGTGAATAAGTTATAATATAATGGTTCTGGTGCCCATGGCCATGACTGAACATTCATTTAATGACTGAGTTAAAAAAGGTTTCTGATGAAACTCATACTGGGCTTCCACAAAGAATACACTGATATACTGGACATAACATCACTCTTTACTGTGTAATGTTATTTGTATTTATTATTTTTAGTTTTATTTAATATATTTAGCAATGTTAATGTGGAAAAACACTCACTGCTTGTCTAAACTGTCTTTAAATATCATTTTCGCAGGTGCCTAAGACTTTTGTACAGTACTGTACATAATAAGTGATGGCACTTAAAACGTATTCATGCTCGTGTCTTTGGAAGCATTAGTGGGTCCTGGGGCCAATCAGAATCATAAAAGCTTTAAAGCTGTGGTTTGCCACAGCCAGTTTGAAGGCTGGAACAATCTGAAGGCTTGGGGAGGCGGCTGGACTCTAAATGACATTCATAATTAGTGCATGCGGAAGGCTGAGGAGCGTCTTTGCGTCTTTTTTGAGTTGTACGCTCACTTGTCCTTCCTTTCCCCTTGGAGCTGTGCGACCGCGCTCCGTCCTCTTTGTTAAGGACAATGCGGTCAATTATTTCGACCGAGGAAAATTTCGGACTTGGTCACCATAGCAACCAGGTAGAACCACTGTGTCGTTGGATATCAGACCATAGCAAGCGTGCAGGAGTGTGAGACTGAGAGTGTTTGCTGACAGATTTTCAAGATTTATGACATGGCACAGATGGCACCGTTGCTGTGGTGAAGGCTGAATGAGAACAACAAGAACATGCTGGGGAGGGGAGGGTCTTGGTGTGTGTGTGTGTGTGTGTGTGTGTGTGTGTGTCTGCGTGTGTGTGGGAGGAGATGTTAAATTCAGTAACTTTATAGTCTGTCCGTCCGTTTTCCTTGATTGACCCATTCAATATTATACACAAAGGAGCCACATCTTTAGATACACCCATCTCTGCATCTACATTCATTGTCCATTTGCACCGCACTGACCATTCAGGTGCACTTTGTAGTGTATAACTGCAGACTGTAGTCCATCTGTTTCTCAGCATTATTTGTTAGCTCCCTTTACCTCATTCATCATATACATTTACAGCATTTGGAAAATGTTTCTTAGCAAAATTACTTTATTTGTGTATCACAGGTGTAGCGTTAGGAGTCTTGCCCAAGTTTTACTGGTGTTGGGTGGTCGTGGCCTAGTGGGTAGGCTACTCACCTCTGTACCAAGAGGTCATGGGTTCGAATCCTACTTTCAGTATGCCACCACTGGGTTTCTGAGCAAGGCCCTTAACCCAGGGAGACTGCCCCCTGTAGTTAGGGACTGGAAGTTGCTTTGGATAAAGTGTCTGACAAATTCCGTAAATGTGTAGAGTGGTGTGTGTGTGTGTGTGCTGAATGGATCTCACACAGCAGTGCTGCTGGAGTTTTTAAAAATCAGTCCAAGCAAAAATATCCAGCCCACTGTGTCCTGTGGCCAGAAACTGACCACCAATGAAGGGCAAGATGATGACTCACGTATACTGTGTAACATCAGATGAACTGCCATCAGTAACTCTACATCTACATGGTGGACCAACAGATTAGATGAATCTAAAAGAGTGAACAAGAGGAGACACAGTGTCTAGCACTAACAAGAAGAACCAGACCATGTAGGTCTCGCTGGATTTAATGTCCCTGTGTAGGCGAAGATGTCTTAAGTCTTAAATCCAGTGAAGAGAAGTGAATGAAACCCTCGATGAACTTGGTGCAGATGAAATGTAGTGAGTCGAGTGTTATCATCGCATTGTTAAACCTTTCAGTTGAGTAACGCGCTACATTATGAATGATCAGGCATAAAAAATACAAAACGTACTTTTGATTCTGATGCATCTCTTGAAGAAAAAGGTGGTGAGCAAAAATCACTCCAAATCTTTGGGGAACATGTAAGTTCTTCCTCCTTACAATCTCACGTCCTCTAGATTTCCTCTCCCTACCTTTCGTTTCTGTTTTCAGATCCCACCAGCAAATTTCCTCACTTCTGTTTCTCAGTCCAGTCTTCTACAGCAGTGGTCACCAAACTCCCCAGTTTAAATTAAATTGTAAGGAGTAGCTCACATGTTCCCCAAAGGTTTGGGTTGATTTTTCTTCAGGAGATGTATCAGAGTCAAATGTATGTTTTGTATTTGTAATGTCTGATGATTCAAAATTTAGTGCATTACTCAACTGAAAGGGTTTATAATGTGATAATATCGGTTTCGGTCAGTGATACATTTCTTACTGGGCCTCACAGAAAGACAGAATAAAAAATATTTTATTGATTATCAGAGCCTGAAAGATCTTTAGGCCACAAGCTAGCAAAAATGAGTAAAAACCAAGTGCACTTCTGTACCGGTCTGTGAAAATACCTGCTTTTGCTTGGCCAAAACTGTATTTAGCCACGTACACACACTAAACTAATATACCGAGAGAAAACTTCTCCTGGCTCCTATCTCTGCCAATAAAAGTCAGTCCAAGCCGTGAAGGGTTTTTGGTATCAAAGCACTCGGATTTTGCACAAATTTTGGAAAGAATCAGAATCAGAAATCTTTATTGATCCCAGAGGAAACTGCTTATGCTACGACTGCACAGACTCACAGAGATACAGAGACAGGAACAATATAAAATATAATAAAAAGTCATAATAAACCTCTCCAGAAAACACTCTGTACTAAACACGCCGTGGTCAGTAATTTACTAGTTAACACAAATAGTGTTTTGGTGGTTCATCAAGTTATTGCACGCACACACACACACACACGCGCATATATATATATATATAATGTGTGTGTATGTGTTCTCCATCCAGTTCTCCCTAAAATCAGGTACTGTGTGTCCAGTTCTGTAACGTAATAAAGTGTAAGGAGGGTCCTCAGGGACTGCTAACTTGTTCTAGAAGTCTGGTTCCTATCACTGTCACTATAAAGCAGTTCAAGCTGGGAAGGGTTTTCAGCATCAAACCACTCCGACTTTTGTTTATTTCACAAGACAGGCACACAACCAAACACACTCAAACACACGCAGTCACACCGAGGGCCGATTCAGTATCTCCAGTTGGCCTGACATACGTGTCTTTGGACTGTGGGAGGAAACCAGAGTTCCCAGAGAAAACTCAAAGAGAACATTCACCAGGAGGCTTCAGCGTGATCACACCAGTGTAACCGTCCTCTCCTTTCCATCCCTGATCTTGAGGCACACATGAGGAGTCTGGGACTGGTGTGAGCGGGCTGAGAGTCAAATGACAAAGCAGAACGCTTGAGTCAGCAGGCAGTGCCGCAGTGGCAGAGCGGTGCTGCGCCGGCAGCTCGGAGGGGTGCCAGCGTCTTGCCTCAGGGACCCCCGTGCCCCCTGCATCCCACATCACATGCACTGTCCCTCATCAGCTTCACATACACACATAAATACACACACACACACACACAGAAAGGCCAGAGACTGACAGGCTCAAGCCTTTCCTGGTTGACTGGACAATGAAGAACATCCCACCCAGTCACTCATGTAAGACCCCAGGAGTCACTTAGTCTACTACCAAATATGCTTGAAATGATTTCACCCACATGAACAGAGAGCGCAGGTATACAGTTCTAAAATTTGCCCCCTTATTGCCCCTTTATCTGAAATACTATTATATTCATTCAAATGTCAGCTGCACTAAATGTTTTCTTGCCATGTTGTTTTGTTGCTCTTTTTTTTTTTGCACTCTTTCTCTTGCTCCATTATATTATTTTTTTTTTGTTATATATTCTTCTCTGTGGATTTTCACTGAACATAAAACAACAGTTGATCTTATGCAGAGGAAATGGTAAATACATTTAAAAAAAGTACAAAATAACAAAATGAATAAAACCTGCCTTTAAAAAAGCAGTAAGGATGGACATTGTAGTTATAGACTAATTTATTATTTATTTGTGCGCTTTTTGTGTTTTATTTCATTCTTCCTTCTTCTAAATGTTCCAGACTGATTTGTCAAGTCAACCACGTAACTCCCAAAACCCTTTAAAAAAGCCACAAAAATTGAAAAATCACATCACATTTGTTCCTGAACATCAGAAAATCTGAGTTTTTAATTATTTGGTGTGTAAAATGATCCCTGTCCTCCTCTAACAAAGCCTGAAAGCCGAGCCGTGTCCCGGACGCCGGGCTGTGGTTCGCTCCGAGCCTCTCTCCCCCCCCCGGCTGGAGATGGTATGGTCCACCCTGAGAAGGTCAGGTTGCTCTGCAGGCTGGGAACACGCTCGAGTTTCTGCAGAGAGCGCCTCGCCCGCCGGAGTGATGCTCTTCTGAAAGTAAGTAACGACGCGTGTTTGTTTGTGTGTTTGCATGTTTGTTTGTTTGTTTGTTTGTTTGTTTGTTTGCTTGCTTGTTTTTCGCTTCTCACGCGCCGCGAAGCCGCTCCGCATCACCGGACACCGGGAAACTCGAGAACGGGACAGGACAGGTCGGGACGGGACAGGGCGGCTAGGGAACGGATAGGGACGGGATGGGTCGGGACGTGACAGGACGGGTCGAGACCGGTCGGGTCGGGTAGCAACAGGACAGGACGGGACGGGTCGTGGCTTTGTAGGCAGTCAGTGTTGCATCAACTTTTCAGATGAAGCTGCAGCTCAGGTGGGCTCGCCCTGCCAGGACCACCGTCCCACCCAGCAGAGACTTACTCCTCATGGTCACTGGGGTGCTGGACCCCCGAGCAGTCTGATGGTCCTCGCCTTGGCACTGACTTACATAACGGGGCGACTGGAGGAGTGTGTGATGTAGGGGTGGGTTCATCTTCTGTCCTTGAAGTTAGTCAGTAGCTCTGGAGGACCCTCCTCTCACTTTATTACAATAAAGAACTGGACACACAGTACCTGACACACACAAACACACACATTGTATACATTATAAATGTATACATTATATAAATTTCACTGGTTTTTATCAATTAAAAAAAATATAAATTATATAAATGGCAATTTGTGTGAATACCATAGTGTATTTAGTACAGAGTGTTTTCTGGAGAGGTTTATTTGGACTTTTTTTATTATAGTTTATATTGTTTCTGTCTCTGTGTGTCTGTGCAGTCATAGCATAAGCAGTTTTCTCTGGGATCAATAAAGATTTCTGATTCTGATTCTGTCCAGAATTTGCACAAATGTAGATATAAACAAAAGTCATTCAGAGCGGTTTGATACCGAAAAGCCTCCCTGACCTGAACTGGCTTTTAGCGCCGGTTGTCGAGAAGTTTTCTGCGAGGGTATATTAGTTTGAGTGTATGTGGCTGAATAAATGTTTGGCCAAGCAAAAGCCGGTGTAAAACAATGTCCCAGACCTCTTAATGCGCAGTTCATGCATATTTGATATTGGAGCTCTGATGGACAGGAGACCTGTCCAGGGAGTTTCTCAGCCTTTCACTCAGTGACAACTGGGACAGACTCCAGAACTGCAATCACAACCCTGGTTCAGCTGTTCAGGTAATGCATGGATGGATGGATATTAGACAAATACGGCATGATTGTTATGTTGTTGTTATGTTGTTCAAGGGCAGCTGGTGACCTAGCGGTTACAGAATTGCCCCTGGGTACAGAGGGTTATGGGTTCCAGCCCCAGGACGGCTAGTGGCACCACTGAGGTACCCTTGAGTAAGGTACCGTCCCCACACTCTGCTCCCCAGGCACTGTGTTCCTGACTATTGGTGAATGTGTTAAATCCAGAGAAAGAATTTTGTGCTGTTTACATATGACAAAATGTTCACTTCACTACTCATAAAAGTTTTTTATATACATTTATAGTTTACTAAGTTATTATTTTATCTTATTTTATAGATTTCTGAAATGTCTGGCTATCCTGATTAAAATGCTTACATAAAATGTTAATAATTATACAGAAATAATCATTTCAAAAATTAAAAATGCATTTTATTAGTACAATTTCACCATAAAAAGAGAATCATCTTGGAATATTTAGGCCTTTCAAAGTTTTATCTTCTTGCTGTTTCTTCTTAACATGCTTTTTGAAAGACCTACTGTACCATAATCTTTCTGTTACCATTTAATAAACAACAAAAATTAGATGAACTCGATGAACCACCAAAACACTATTTGTGTTAACCAGTAAATTACTGACCACGGCGTGTTTAGTACAGAGTGTTTTCTGGAGAGGTTTATTATGACTTTTTATTATATTTTATATTGTTCCTGTCTCTGTGGGTCTGTGCAGTCGTAGCATAAGCAGTTTCCTCTGGGATCAATAAAGATTTCTGATACTGATTCTTTCCAAAATTTGTGCAAAATCCGAGTGCTTTGATACCAAAAACCCTTCACGGCTTGGACTGACTTTTAGTGCCAGAGATTTGGTGCCAGGCGTCGGGAAGTTATATATATATTACATCATTATTGAATACCAGAGAAGTCAGTTGACCCTTTTACAAAGACCATTCGTAGTCAACATCTGCCAGCAAGCCACACAGAGGTGATGGAAAAGCCCCTTCCTGCCTCAGGATTAGCACCGAGATCCCGGACTTATACACTCATATGTTTAAGTGGTTTGGGTTTTAAAATGTGGCCGGCTGTGGGGTATGAAAAACAACCCTGGGGGGCTTATGTGAGCAAACAGCCCCAAGCAAAACCTCCTCAGAGTCCACAGGAAGCCAAACCCGCTTATATCTTCGTAAACAAGGTCTGTTCTCTGCTGTGAGCGATCAGCCCGACTCACAGTGCGCATTCTGGGGCGGAGGATTCTGAGGCTGATATTTCTGAGGCTGAGGTTTCTGAGGGAGAGGTTTCTGAGGGAGAGGTTTCTGAGACTGATATTTTAGAGGCAGAGGTTTCTGAGGGAGAGGTTTCTGAGGCTGGGGTTTCTGAGGCAGAGGTTTCTGAGGCAGAGGTTTCTGAGGCTGGGGTTTCTGAGGTTGAGGTTTCTGAGGCAGAGGTTTCTGAGGCTGGGGTTTCTGAGGTTAAGACCTATTCTAAACTTTTGACCATCAGATCACAAGTTTAATGCATTCTGTTGCTGGGAGTCCGACAGAGTGTAAGTGGTCTTGACCCCACTGGGTAGGTAAGGTGCTTCCTCGCCCCCCTACCAAAATCTGTAAATACAAAATGTTATTTATTATTTAATATATAAAAACTAACATATATTATAAATATATGTAATGTCTTGTTTTCAAATGTTCTGAACTGTTGAGGAAATTATCTAAAATGTATAATAGTCTACTTTATAATGTATAAATAATAATTTCAATATTATCATAATTTTTATATATAATAAATGTATTGTATATAAAATAATAAAAATACGGACAGGCCAGGTGACTCCAAACATGGCAGTCTTTTAATACAGACACACTATCAGTAGTGTGTTTGTACTGAAAAAAGAGGCAGGTAAACTATAAACTCTGTGATTGAGGGAAGGCAGACCCTCACATATGGGGAAATATAAATAAATATATATAACAATAGGCTGTTACTTTGTTCCTAGGGTCTTGTTGGGCATAACTGGGTGTTCTCTGGGGGTTACTTTGTCTTTCTACGTATATTTATGAGGTGAAGATGGAATATTCATTGTTAAATGAGGCTTTGGAAGGAATAAACATAACTATTTACTATGAAACAATAACAGAGCATTTGAAAGCAAGAGAAAGATCTGTCAATGAATCACCAAAAAGAGAGTGAAACTATGAAAGACATCCCATAATAACCAGAAAACAACCCAGAGCAATCAGTAATTGTAACAACGTGGGTCTAAAGAAGACCTAAAGGGGACTCAGGTGTGAATAGAGACTTTATTTACATCGATTAACATAACGTCAGTTAAAAACACTAGCAGAGCAGACAGGTAAGGGGTAGAGTGACAGCTCACTGAAGACAGGTGTAACAAACTAACAGGGTATAAATACTCAACAGGGAAGTGAGAAGACCTGGGGAGGGAGAGCGGGAGAACAGAACGGGCGAAACTGATTAAAAACCAAAACCACTTGACCTTAGGAAAACAAAGGCAGACGGAAAAACAGCAGGATGAGATGTGATAGTAGTACAGAAATCATTTTGCCACTCTTGCCATATCTGTATATGAATGATCAGGACAAAATCACCTAAATATCCCCTATTTAAAATGACATTTACTTTTCTCTTGCATGCTTCACCCTGCAAAACAGGGTGTGAAAGTTGCAGTAGGGTATAGCTGAGCTGATAGGCTTCATTTGGGATAGATTTGTTTCAACTCAATGCAATTTCAACTTAATCCCAGTCTATTCACAACTGACCCACTCTCGTCTACTAGCTGACACAAATCTAAATTCTAAACCTTTTTGTTTTCATGCTCCATTTTTTTAGTTGAGTTCTTTTGCTGGGATCGACAGGTGGGAACTTGCTCTGTTCTCATTTAAGATATCGCCTCATTTCCATTTGTCAGTGACATGATGAAGGACCATCTGATGAAGGACTAAAGCTCTACCCCACTGCCATAAGAAACGATGGCCGTGTCCTAAATGACACATTTTCATACTTCGGTCACTAAACTACAGAATGCACTTTTTTGCTAGTGGACTATTTTTTGTGTATTTTCTGCATGGCGTATTCAGGGATGTAGGCTGTTAAAGCCTTGATTGGTTAAACAAACTCAAATTTGAAAGTTGTGTAAAGTTTATCTAGAAGTTCATAAATGACATTGTGACAGGTTTAGCATTATTTTGGCTAAAATGACTTTTTTTTTTAAATGTCTTTTTTTTTTTCATTTTGTGTCTTTATTAACTAAAACACACCCAGAAAAAAGACTGGGAATGATTAGGTACCTCATGCGATATTTGAATATTCAAAACCAGGCATCACGACTAGGGTTGGGCATCGTTTTGATTTGAACGATTCTGATTCCGATTCCGATTCTTCCTTTCGATTTCGGTTCTTTTCG
>JBBPCY010073700.1:0-10144 GCA_037974405.1 Brachyalestes nurse | reverse complement strand
AGAGAGAGAGAGATATAGAAAGAGAGAGAGAGAGCGAGAGAGAGAGAGAGAGAGAGAGATAGAGAGAGAGAGAGAGAAGGAGAGAGAGAGAGAGAGAATCACAGAGAGTGGGAGAGATAGAGAACAAGAGAGAGGTAGAGAGAAAAAGACAGAGAGAGACAGGGAGAGGAAGAGAGAGGCAGAAAGATAGAGAGAAAGACACAGAGAGGGGGAGAGGTAAAGAGAGAAAGAGAGTGATCTCAGTATTATTATTATTATTATTATTATTATTATTAGTTATAGTTGTTGTTGTTGTATTAATATTATTTTTTCTTGTGTCCGTATTTGTATCCACTCTATTTTCCGTATTTAATTGTTAAATCTTGTATTGTTTCTTTTGGCAGTGCTGTACATGCCCACAGTGGTGCCAGTAAAGCTCACTGAATTGAACTGAAATGAACTGAATTGAACTGATGTGTTCTATAGAGGAGAAGGCGGGCTGTTGTAATCAGAGCTGTTAAAGCGCCGGTCCATGTCAATAGATAGCCGCTACAAGCGCTTGGGAGTTATGGACAATGTTCCTGGACCTGTGTTCGATGTCTTCATTGAGAAACGTCCCTCCTGGGGGGTTTGGGCAATAAGGGTAGTTGACACAAATGAACCTCTGAACGATGGCCACAATGGACCCAGTGGGTGTGAGGGAGAATGAAATGACAGTGGGGGAGGGATAGAGAGAGAGAGCGAGAGAGAGGAGAGCCAGAGAGTGAGTGTGTGTGTGTGAGTACGAGAGAGAAAGAGAGTTAGAGAGAGAGAGAGAGAGTGAGAATGAGAGATAGAGAGGATCTCCCCGTCTGATGGCCTTCAGAGGCGATGCCTTTTATTCACTGGAGATGATAGAGCTGTTTGTGTGTGTGTGTGTCTCAGTCTATGTTCATTTAAATAGGAAATCCACCCAATTTTCTGCTGCTGCGGAATTCAGTTCTTGATACAAAAGGTGATGAGCAAAAGATTTTGCAGACCACAGGTGTTCACTACTTATCTAAGATTTTAATTCTTGTCAACAACTATGAATGAAAATATGTGAAATAAAGTCAGTTTCCTTTCTAAGATGAGAGAATCTGTAACAGTGCAGGTCTGACTCCTATTAACTGGTTGTTGGTGATGCAAGAGTCCAATTCTAGACTGTCCTTTAACTTTAAATGAACTCGTTACTGTTTCAGCTCTTAATAGCTCGACACTCGTCTGGTGATCCATATTATAATTTTTATTATATTAGGTGGCTTTTTTTATAGGTCTGCTGTGATTAAATAAAAAAAAATAACACTTGCTGGATAATAAAGGAACTCAGATGGTGAACATGGGCAAACGCCTTAATTGAGATGTTAATGAAATTATTAGATAAGTGAGATAAAGCTCCTCCCTTTCCAAAATCCTCCCTCCTTTTCCCATCAGCCTCTCTGTCTCTCCCTCACCAAACCTCACTCTATTGTTCCCCACCCTCGCACGCTTTAAACATCAAACATGGATCAGACCATCAATGCCATTATTTCACAATAGAGTAATTAAACTCTGTGTCTTTTAGAAACCCCTGTAGGTTATTAGCTTTTTATAACTGGAGATCACAGGAGCTCCATGGTTCTAAGCATGCCAGGGAAGCTTGTGGAAAGGGAGGGGTTGGTTGGTTGCGGGGTTGAGGGGGTGGTTGGGGGGTTGGGGAGGGTCTGTCATTTATAATACAGTACTCTCAATACCATGGGGGCAATATTTGTTCCAGTAGTGAAAGAACATTTTTACAAAAATGATAGATTTTCAGACCTTTTTGGAACCAAAAAAGGAACATTTTCCATAAGAGGGGCCTTGTGTTCTGCTGGAAATGAATTGAGTATCTAATTGGGTTTGATCTCACCATCTCAAACCGAGATTTGGTGTTTATTTTGCTGTCTTTCTGGATTTTCTGGGTGTAAAATTGATCTTAATGAAAACGAAAGGGTTACTGAAGGCACACACTACCATTCAAAAATTTTGACACGCACTGTTACTCACTTCATGTGTGCAAAAATACACTCAGTGTTACATTTACAGTATGTTCAACATTTGATCCTTTATTGATCAGATAATGTCATTTGTATTCATCCATACTGACCTAATATAATTATAGTTATAATTATAATCAAGTCAAGTTGGTTTAGTGTCATTTCACCCCTATGCACACAGTTCACAGTGAAACTAAACAACAGGCCTCCAAGACCACGGAGCAACAGACAAACAGAAACACCACAAGACCACAAGAGCAGACAGGATGAAAGATAATTTAAGATTTGGATATTTAACAAACTATTAAGTGCTGAAACAGTAACAGTAACAAGTAACTGTTACAGATTCTCTCATCTTAGAAAGGAAACTGGCTTTATTTCACACATTTTCCTTCATAGTTTCCAAAAATCTGCAGTTTATGAAAAAACTTTGACCTGGTAGTATACATATATCATACTCATTTAGCAAACAGCATGGATGCCATTTGACTTCCGGCCTTTTGTTTTACACCACGCCACCTTTGATTTGCTTGGAAATGACAGATATACTTCAAGAAACAGGGTTGATACAGTGTGCCATCGACATCCAGGTGAGTCATTTGTATGGGAAACTGGTTTGGTTTATCAGTATTGCTTCTTTCAATTCTAATGTATATTTCACCCCAAAATGTAATATGAATTACAAGGTAGCCCAATTACAAATACTGCACTCATTACAGCACACACACCACACACTGCTAACACTCCCGCACGTTTGATTGACATCATATAACTGCCAACCTCACTAAAATCCACCACACAAACCAACAGGTGTTATCAAATGTGAGTTTGTGCTCTGTTTCAGTCCGACTCGCCCGTCCGCTCTCTCTCCACATGTATTACAGAGACAACTCAACCAATCAAAAGGCAGAATGCATGTGCAAAACATCAGATATTAACGTGTGTTCGGCATTGGACTCATGCCAGTATTTCGATATTTTAGGAGGAGAAGAGGCGAAGAATCCAGCTATAAATAGAATAAGAATGGCTAGAAGATGTTACAG
This sequence comes from Brachyalestes nurse, assembly GCA_037974405.1. Classification (NCBI taxonomy): domain Eukaryota; kingdom Metazoa; phylum Chordata; class Actinopteri; order Characiformes; family Alestidae; genus Brachyalestes; species Brachyalestes nurse. Next base: position 7,089 of record JBBPCY010073700.1, on the reverse strand, counting down.
CTAAAAGTGTTACAGATGTTTAATAATGGCTCACTGGCTCTTACCAAGCCATTTATGGGTCAGAACGCCTGAACGCATAGCAACATTCATGGGCTGATTCATTGTAATTAAACCACAACAAACAGTCACACGTGTTCTTTTTATATAGCTGACCTGAGCTGTAGTGGCTTGAAGTTTATTTACAAGTCTGCCGCGTGTTTTGCTCCACTTTTTTTTTTTTTTCGCTTTTTGGGTTTTTTATCTTTTTACCCCTTTCCAGCATAACCATGATGTCACAGGCTCTCTCTCTGACACACGTTTTGAAGCCGATTCGACCATCCCCTCTCTCTCTCTCTCTCTCTCTCTCTCTCTCTCTCTCTTACCATATATTACAGATGGGACCCAAAATCATCTGATTGATCATCTGATCAATTAGCTGTGTACATGCACACTGAGGGGGACATTAACGGACGTTTTGACGTTGGAACCATGTCCATTTTTCAGAAACTGGAGCAGGAGAAGTGGCTCCAAAAAACGAGTGGAATAAAAATAATAAAATTGATTCTGCAATCACACTATTAACGAGCCTGTAGTCCGAGGGGTTAACTCTCTACTGGCACCATTGCAGCCATTTATAAAACCGGTCACCCCCCTCTTACTATGTGATAATTAGACTGAGGCTGATCAGGGAGGCAGCAGTGCACCTCGGGGGTCAGCCATGGCGGTTTATTTATAGCCCGCCTGGGTTACAGCGTTTCATATCCTCTCCCAAAGTAGTGGCAGGGTGATGAAATGTGGTTAGGGTGCAGACGAAGAGAGGAAGCGAGAAAAAGAAAATCATAAACTGTTTAGGGTGTAGGCAGAGAGAGAGGGAGGGAGGGAAGAAAGAGAGAGTGCCCGTGAGTAATAAGGTTGAATGGTAGATCTACGGCCTACTCATTAGTGTCCAAGCTGTTTGATGTGGTCATTTTACAGCTCCCTCACCCTCTCAGGCAGCATGACTTTCTAGTGAGCGCTACTTTTCGACGTTTTCTCTGCGGTAAAACAAGACCCAGCTCGCTGCCTGCGGACCTCGCACCAACCTGAGCGCCTTCTCTTCCAAGCACTTACCTTACTGTGTAATTACCTCAAACACACTTGCTTTTACTGGCCTGATTCAACGCGGCACAGCCATCTGTCTTGTCTTATGATGGAATTCCCAAAGGCATACACTGGAAATGCCTCAAGTGTTTGACTTGCTAACAGTTTCATTGCAATGAATATTAATATGTGTACAGTAAATAAAGACACACATTCAATCAACATGTTTTTTGTTTAACTAGGTAGCATTTTCATGTAGTTTCCTGTTCAAGGGTGTGATATGCTACCTAGTTAAACAAAAAACATGTTGACTGAATGTGTGTCTTTATTTACTGTACACATATTAATATTCATTGCAACGAAACTGTTAGCAAGAGTGTGTATAATAAGTTAAACATCCTATAAAGCTAGGCGCTTATATACACTACCAGGTCTTTGCACAGTGTGGGTTTTTACCACTTTCATAGTTTTATGCGGGTTCAGCGCCTGCGTTCCAAGCGCGATTTCTCCGTGGTGCAAACACTCAGACACTTCAAACTCAAAATGAAATGAAAGTGTTCTGGGAGCATATTTGGGGGCATATTTAGGGCTTACACTATAAAAATAGGCATTTTTAAGCATTTATTTTAACCAAAACAGAACAACGCAGTTTTCACTATACGTATTAGGGCATTAACGACTTTAACATTAACAATTTTTTCAGATCCGTCAACAAAGTTGAAGTCGAGTCGACAAGTCGTTTGATGACGTCATCACACGGACGCAGCGGAGGAACACAGGCGTCCAACAATGAGCAACTTTTAGTAGAGTTCTCTGCAACACTATCGGTCAACATGACAATTAAAACTACACAAAGGCTGATACCTTGAATTTTCTAGTAAATTTAAGCGTACAAAAGAAAGTGTAAACAGCTTTAAGACGCGGCAGTCACTCAGCGTCCTCTGGACTGGAGACTCCCTGCAGTGCTAGCGGTAGCCATGTTAGCTAGCGTTTCAGGTGACCGTGCAGAAAGGCGGTAATTTTATTGTACTTTAACACCAACTTGTAGATTGTGCAGGTCTCCGTGCTGTTTGTGTGTCTAAAGTGAAGTATCTCCACACATGTGATGTGTGTCTGTCTCCTCTGCTGCCATGTCTCTCACCTTGTAGTCTTGTGTTTAGATTCCCCTCTACGCACCAATATATATATATACACATAGGGAAGTCACCGAACAGTCAGTTCAAGATCTGAGACACTTTGGCAGACTGTGCTGTTAGGTGACTGACACAGAAGGTCATGTTGGGGGGGAGGTCCTGGTTTGCAGTTGTCAGTGCTTAAAAAGAGCTCCAAAGAAGAACAAAAAGTGCTGACAGGGTGATGGGCACCCAAGCCTTACTGATGCATATAGAGAATGAAGGCAAATCTAATTGGCTGCTGTAGCACAAACTCCTGAAAACGTTCATGCTGCTCTGTTAGGAGACACTAACTGGGCTGCTTAGCTGCAGACTGTTCAGAGTGCCCATGCTGACCTTTGTTCACCACTGAAAGTGGGTAAAATAAACTCATGAGCATCAGAACCTGACACTAGAGCAGTGGATGAAGGTGGTCACAGGGTCCTGGAACCTATCCCAGCACCATCAGGATCAGAGCTGCCAAAGTTGACCGTTTTCCTGACTCCTTTTTAGTTTGGTTTTGTAAGTGAAAAACATTGTGGGAGTGTATTTTGTACATGATTATAGAGAAAAGCAGTTACAGCACGCATGGCTGCTTCTGCACAAAAGCGACTCAACCTGGCCAGCAGATTTGCTCTTAGTGGGAGAAGAGATTGCAGAAGTTTATTTTTGTACATGAAATAAAGGACCTGTTGGCTGTTAATGCGGAGAATGTCACGCCCTGTTTACCGAAATTGCATGGCAAATATGAACGCGTGCCCAGTAAAATTGCCCATTACAGGTAAATGTAGCCTGGTAACAAAAGTTCTGTTGATTTAAAGTGGTAGTCTGGCACAGACACAAATCAAGCTTTGAGAATCAGAATCAAAATCAGACCCAAGAGGAACCTGCTTATGTTACGACTGCACATACACACAGAGACACAAAGAACAATGTAAAATGTAAAGTCTAAGTGCAAGTTGAATACAATTAAAATACTATAAGTAGAGATAACTGCTAGTACCATGTTTGACTAAGCAATGTGGCCATGTGGTATTTATTTTTAACCTGCCATCCCACCCATCACACACACAGTCGAATAAACACAACAAACATGGACAAATTCAGTTGAACACTGGAGGAGTTATTTCAGAAGTTTGTGTTTCATGGACCTGTTTGCTGTGCATAATGCAGGTTGTTTTAGCTTTCAGGATTCTGGTGGAGACTGGAAATTTCCCCCGCAGGTTTGTGTGCTCTCACACTCTTCTGGGAATGGTACACAGTGAGGCTTTGAGGGTCCTTCCTATGCCGGGAGAAACTGCTGAACAAATATCCAGCACTGGCCTAACAGCACCTGTGTCAGGCACATGGCTATGGGTGCTCTCTTTAGGCCTTTTGGTCACAGTCTGTAGCTTAGCTAACCTAAACAGGGCCACAAGCAGGGCCCTTTACTGCTGGGTGGGTTCTAAACACTTGCTTAGGACCACCAAACCACATGTAGGGTGTAATTTTTTTTTTTGTCAGTTAGTCTTGTGTCTGGTGTTGGTTAACCAAGGTTCTGCAATAACAGCCCTCAGTGGGGGTAAAAAACTCATTTACCACTGGTTTAAAAACTCATCAGTCATTTAAAAAAAACATAGCAAGACACTGGCGTCCTCACACTAAACCACATGACTGTTTTTTTTTTCTTAGCAAGCAGAATGTGAATCTGGGTGCCTTGATGTGTCAGACACCTTTACTTTGCCAAGTGGGGCTTACAGTATATGCCCCTCTTGTTATCTGGGCTTCTTAGATATTTATTCATTTGATTTAAAAATTATGCCCAAGCAGACACATGTACAGACAATGCAGAGAAAGAGTATAAAAAAAAAAACATGTCAAAATACATAATTAAATAAAAAAAACAAACAAAAAAAGAAAAAGGGGAACAACAAACAAAAAACCCAATACAATAAGTATGTAAATTAAATAAAAATAAAAAAAAATAAAAGTTGAGGTTGTAGAAGTTGAGATGAGAGCTGCTGCCACTGTGTAATCACTCCTAAGACTGCATCTGAAAGATGAACCACCCACACCAACACACAGCGAAATACAAAGCAACCGCAACAGAGGTACGAAATGCACTCCTACTGTCTGTGCTGTAACAGTACACAGAAAGCTGTGTTACTGCTTTTTCAACTATCTATGTTTCTATTCCTGTGTGCGTGTACGTGTGTGCGTATGCATTAATGTACATGTGTGTGCCTGTGTGTCCAAATGGGTGTATGAGTGTGTGCATGTGTATCTTAGGTTGTCCTATGTGTGCTTATGTATATACGTGATAGAAATGATAAGAACATTTCAGAAGCCTCTCTAAAGTCACAATTCATGTTTGAATTGTTGAACTATTGCTGTCACACCCTTCCCTTATGACTATCAAGTGTAAAAATCATAGACCCGTGGAAGCAGAAGTACATGGAGTGGCAGTCTGTTCCTCACAGATACTTGCTGCTCGAGCTTACATGCTGATGCAACCCCGAAGATTCAGTACAAATGTCTTTGTACACATCTGTAATATCCTTGAAGTCTCAGAGACAGGTTTGTGATGAGAAAAAAAAACACTCTGCCGGCCACCCAAAGCTAATTACAGTTTGTGACTCCAGTGTCAGTTACGATTGTGACAGTTCGCACATGATAACTATCATTTAGTGCCACTATAAAAAATCCAAGTTTCAAAACCGATACTGTGTTTTTGCTGATCAGACTCTAAACTGCTGCGAGTTGCGTGAGAAAAATGCTTCACGTCTTTTAAAGCATGTCATCGCCAGCGATAACTGCGTTCTCGACAACTGACTGAACATCAGAGAAATTATCAAAGTTACATGAATCTAAAGTCCTGAATCTGAGCCATTACTGTTACAACTATCTGTCATGGGTTTATCATTATATGATGTTTGAAAAAAAGGAGAAAAAAGATACAGTCAACACAAATTATTGTGTCGTTTATGTACGTATGTAAAAAAAACCCCACTAATTATATAATTAATTAATAGTGACAAACCATGACTCCTTATAGCCAGGCCTTGGGTTCAGGCCATAAATGTCAAACCTTTGTGAAAGAGAGTAAATATAAATAAATATAAGATGCAACATGAAAACTCTTCAACAAAACTAACATCTGCTAGCATCCCAGTAGTATGTTAGTACAAAGATATTTACATTTGTGTGAGTTCTAGATTACACCCAGACATGTGAAGCCTTGTATCTGAAGCTCATTAAAGACATTAGTAGTGGACCTTATACTGTATATAGCAATTTTACAGTGACTCCTTCAGTAAAGAGGCCTCATAAATGCTTTACAGAATGAATGGGCACAAACTCCCACAGAAACACCAAAATCTTGTGGAAAGCCTTCCAAGAAGAGTAGAAGCTGTTATAGCTGCAAATGGGACCAACTCCATATTAAAGTCACTGGATTTAAATACAGTGTCATTTAAGTCCCTGTTGGTGCAATGGCCAGGCGTCCCAATTCTTTTGTCCACATTGTGTATCTGTCTATCTGTGTTTTCAGGACAACTCTTTGTATGATGCAAATGTTGCATTTGCATCATACTCCAGAGCTGGTATGAACGATTTCAACAGCCTCTCTGAATTCACAAAGTGTGAAGCTTTGTTGTATCTGAAGCTCATAAAAGACATTAGTAGTGGACCTCATATGTAGCCATTTTACAGTGACTCCTTCAGTAAAGAGCCTGCTGTAGAGCCGTCACTGCTGTTTTCTGTTTCTAACAGCTGTCAATGTCAATACAAAGTATAAAATGTAGAAAGGTTAAAGGTGTGACTCCAGACTGTTTTCATGAAAAGGCCTCTGTTGTGTAGTGTACTGTCATTGCTGTGGTCAGGAATTACTGAAACAGTAAGTACACAGCAGGACTGCCCAAGTTTAGCTCAGAGTTTACTAACACAGTGGCCACACTGTTGTCATTCGACTGTGTCTGTGGTTTCCAGGCTAAAACTGACCGGGATGTCTGCTGATGTCTGTGTTTATTACACAAAAACTGCAGTTGTTCAGTCATGTTTCCTGCAGCCCCAAATCAGATCAAAAACTTCCCACAAACCAAAGATATTTATTTTACTCAAATCTTTTCTAATTGGATTTTAGAATGTACTACTGGACAGGAATGTAATAGCTCTTTTTTTTATTGAGATCGAAGCAATTACATGTTGATTTCTGTTTGATTTCATGGAGAAATACATTTCTGTTTGATTTCATGGAGAAATAAATTTCTGTTTGATTTCATGGAGAAATAAAACATTCTGCGGTGTAAGGACATCTGTATTGTCCATTCTTGAATTTATGCAAACATGAAACTCTTTCTTTTAGTTTTTGTAGGAATTTGCATTTCAACCCGAGAGTCTCTCTGCTTTGCCCTCAGCTTGTTGCCACAGCCTGTAAATTAAACCCCCATTACCAGAAGGACGTTGTATTTATGAGTGATGTAAACACGCCCCCCCTTCAGGAGTCAGGACCTTTAGTGTTTCTTCTCAGCCGTGACCTTTGACCCTCATCTAAATTAATGTCCGAGTGTTTGACAGAACGGAAGAGTGGACTTTGAAGAACATCTGGTCAGACCTGAAAAGCCTTCTTAAGGTTACAAATGAAGAACATGCATGCAATTATGTCAAGAAGACTCTCTCTCATTCTCTCTCTCTCTCTCTCTATATATATATATATATATAACACACATCACATCACTTCACTCTAGACACACAAACAGCACGGAGACCTGCACAATCTGCAAGTCGGTGTTAAAGTACCGGCACTCTGCACGGCATCCGCTAGATAACATGGCTAACGCTAGCTAACATGGCTAACGCTAACACTGCAGGGAGTCGTCCTGCCGGCTTAAACTGTTCCCTC
>JBBPCY010073699.1:0-10144 GCA_037974405.1 Brachyalestes nurse | reverse complement strand
TAATGACTGGAAGATGTTTGCATTTGTGCCTTTGCTGTGGAAACTGCAGAAATATATTGCCTAACAGGGACATGATTGGCGTATAACTGGCGTCTACCTGTGAATAATTAAAAAGGTCACCCTTTCTGAATTCATTCCAGAATTGTTGGTCATTAACTAAATAATGTGCTTTGTCTCTCAGGCAACTGGACATTTAGCATAATGAGTATTAAAGAGGTATATTATTGAAAACTCATATGAAATAATATTTTGGCAAAACTGTATTCAAATACAATGAAAATGAATGAACACTTCCACGGTTTATGTTATTTACATTATCTTGATTGTGCATCATAACAAAGACATAGTGATTGGACCAAAACAGGTATGTAATTCTACTATAGTAAAATATAGTTCATAAATCAAGAAATGCAGTTTTAAACTTGTGCACTTAAGATGGACATTTAGGCTCAAGTGCTCATTTCTTTCAGAGCCCATACACCTTTTTTCATGAACTCCTTCACCTAGCCTCTTCTCCCTCATCCCTGTCTTTCACTATCTTTCTGTTTGCACCGTGTGAATTTTGTCCTGCCTACACCCCTGTAGTCTTCTGTTTTTGTTATTGTGCTGCACCGTGGCCCTGTTGCATTTCACTGTGTACTGTGTGTATATGATTGAAATAACAATAAAACCTACTTGACTTGTGTCACGCCCCCAGTACGTAGGACCACGGGGACTCTTATTTTGACTGGGGGCGTGGCAGCCCAGGCTGGATCTGTGTTTTGGGACACTTCTGTTTGTACCTGGTTTGAGTTTTTGGACAATTATTATTTCACGTGTTCTGAGTTCTGTTTGGTTTAAAAGTCACGTTGGTTCATGTTTTCTTTGTCCGGTTTTCGTTTCACTTAGATGTTCTGTCGTGTGTGTGTGTTCCTGGTCTGTTCACTGTTTTTTGGAAAAAGCATCAGCAACCGTGCCTGTTTAGTTTCTGTTTTTGTTTTTGTTTTTGTTTTTGCCTCGTGTTGAGAATAAAGCCTCACGAAAATGCAGATGGATCAAGCCTGTCTCTGTGCCTCCTGCACGAACACGCCGCGACAGTTCGTGACAACTTGACTTGAACGCATCCAGTTTGCATTTTACATCTGGCACCCAAGGCTTAGTGTATGGCCCTCAGTGTACAGCTCACACCCCACTCACCCCAGAGCTTGTCCAGGATATACATGTCGCCCTTTTTCACCAACACAGCTCTGGTGCACAGTTTGTTCACCATACTTCCAAGTACTCCACACTTCACCATACTTTTGCTTCTACTTTAAGCTCAGGAAAGTCCATAACCTGTTCATCTGTTGTGTTCATGCTCAATAAAACAGTTCAAAATTCTGTCCCATCCCCATGCAATGATGGTTAATCTGTACCTTAATTTTACAGTGGTATTATTTAATACTCAGTTTAAGTGTTTCTGCTGTCTGAGGACAAATATAGGATTGTCTTGTTTTGGAAATTCAGCTGATATCAGTCAGCAAAGCACTTAACCCTTTTAAAGTATGTTTATTTTTTAGTAGTATCAGTTGAATCATATCAATTTTATCTCCTTTAAAACCAATACCGTCCTCAAAACTTTGACACCAGTCAGGCCATCGCTCCCTCTGCTTTCTGGTCATGTACACCATGCCTGGAATAACAGCAATTATCGAGCCCAGGTCTCCTTCCTCCAGGGACTTTAATTGCCTTGTTCCCCTGAGGAACAGAGAGGGCTAACAGAAGCCTGTGTTGCAGGGTTCAGGATGTTCAGACTGCAGTGCTTTTTGGTGAGCAATTTGCAAATGTCTAAGGCTTGTTACTCCAGGAAAGTCAAGTGCAACAGTAACAGCAAAATAGTTTCTGGTTGCACTCTGGAGGAGCTGAAGCCATGCTGTGCTCCACCCAGAGTTGTACTAAGATATGTAGAAAAGAAAGTCCAAAAGTTTGTAGACACCTGCTCAGTCGGTGTTTATTCTGAAATCAAGGTTATTAAAAGTGAGCTTGTCCTTCCTTCACCGCAATAACAAACTCCACTCTTATAGGAAGGTTTTAGACTAGATGTTGGCACATTGCTGTGGGGGGTTAACTCCATTCAGCTACATTAGTGAGGTCAGGTACTGATGTTGGAGAATTAGTTCTGGGTCATAACTGCCTCTGCAGTGTGTCTCAGGGGTATTAAATAAAACATAATCGCTCCAGAGATCACAGCTTAATGCTGTGGAGCTTTGGACCATATTAGATGATGCTTGGCATTGGAGGTGGTGGTCTTAGGTTCATGTGTGGCTGCTCCAGAGAGTCCCATTCTATTGGCTGTGGTTTCCAATGGAGATCAAACAAGCTGTGGGCGTTCAACTGAATGCCTCTATCAGCAGTGCCTACATCTTGAAGCAGCTGAATTAGACGGACTTCTATTTATGGACATATAGTGCATTATCCAGCACTAAGACAGAAGATGCAATTAAACTGTGCTCCAGGCACAAATGCTTTTATTTATTTATTGTAGCCGCTGTTGTGAGCTGGGACAAGCTTTACATAATGTGGAATTTTCCATGACAAAATATGGCGATTCAGTGTCCAATGTGAATTTCTCATTATATATGTTTTGAGTGTGTGAATGGTCTCACTGTTAGGATAAAGCAGGTCATGTAGTTGAATTTATGCTAGCTCAGTGACAAATTAGTTGTTTCTAACATGCATTCTTATGATTAGCTTCACCAGCATAGTTCATCTCAGTAACCTCTATATATTTAGCAAATCTGAGCTCCAATCTGAATTTATTAAGTCTACCAATGTTTTTTTCCTACCTCATTAAGTGAAGAGGCTTATAATAGTCACGCATGAACACAATACACCACAGCACACCACACAGTGTGAACAATATGAAGTTCTTTCTCTACATTTAACCCATTCACCAAGTGAAGCACTGGGCAGCCAGCGTCGCAGCACCCGAGGAGCAGTGTGTGGATGATACCTTGCTCGAGGGTACCTCAGTGGTGCCACTAGCAGTCCTGGGATTTGAACCCACAACCTTCTGATTGCAGGGACAACTCCCTAACCACCAGGCCACCAGCCGCCCCATTGACTTTTCTCCAAAGCAACACATTTGCTGGCAGAAAAACCCTGGATAGGTCAATTAGCTTTAAATGTACTTCCAACAGTTCTTCCTTAGTGCCGGGACAGAAGAGGTACTTTGTGATGTGTGAAGAATTTTGCTCCAGTGCCTAAATTCTGGTGCCTTCATCTGTGGATTAGTTCAATACCTTCTTATGTTCCTAATCCTTTTTTAAGGGCTGGTAGACTACAACTGGGCCAGGCATGGTGCTCATCATCACTGCTCATTTCTCTCTGACTGATATTGGGCTAACTGGATAAGAAGATCTGTGGTGGGGGGATGAAAGGCATGCAGATTTGGTGGAACAGAGGAACATATGCAAATTGAGAGACAGAGGGAACTTGGGAGAAAACAAAAGAAAGGCTGTGAGATGAAAAGAGAGCCGGAGGAGAGGGTGACTGCAGCCTGGAGAAGTGCGTGGGAAGAGAGACGGGTAAGGTCGGGCTTGTATAAGGCAGGGTTTAATTTGAGCTTTGGCTCTGAGGAGCTATACCTGCATTTACGCCCACCGGCCACCTGTCTGTGTGTGCGTGTGTGTGTGTGTGTGTGTGTGTGTGTGTGTGTGTGTGTGTGTGTGTGTGTGTGTGTGTGAGAGAGAGAGGCACAGAGACAAACAAAAATCCACTAATGATGGATGAGTGGCATTCTGCACAGAATGGTGTCTATCAGTTCAGTATACGACCTTTATATAAAATGTACAAAATACATGTTTTAATGGAAGTATGACGAAGAAGGAATCAATGGCAGTAATACAATGCTAGAATCGATTCCTCCAAAAAAGTGTGAGATAATCACTGCAAGCAATATAATTGATGCAGTGTGTCTCCCCTGGAATGATACCGAACATGAGTATGAGTTTATTTACCAGCTGCCTGCCTGTAATCATGTGTACTTTTGCAGTTCAGCATTACTACCTGTTGTATTCCAAACTTTGGATACACCTGTTAAGTTCAAAGAAGTACACGTCCTCTACAAAAGAACTTCTGTGTACATTCAAATACACATTTAGGGACGGTTTATTTGCTTAATTTCAAATACTGAAGGGAGGAAAACATCAAGTCTGACTTGTGCAAAAGTCCAAGAGACCCCAACTGGTTTTATTGTCTAATGTCATTCTTTGGTGAGAAGGACGGCCTTCCCTGTCCCTGCATCACTCAGTGCGGTCCTAGCCAGCACGGATGTCTGCTAGCTGAAGTAGCAGATTTGGCAGTCAGCGCTGTCCTCTGATCATGCTGAGCTGTCCAATAATGTTGGATAAGTGGCAGTTCTAAAGGATGCTGTGGCTGGCAGTATGTGACTCAAAGGAAACACATGCCAGCCCTAACCCTCCCAGTGTTGGTGGTGATGGGGAGTCTGAGAGTGTGTCCGAAATCGCTCACTTACGTCAGTGCACCGAAACGTAGTGCGTAGTACACACTGAGCACTTCCTCCTGTAGTCCACACTGCCGTGGGCAAGTGCTGTCCGAAATGGCACACTAACGTTTTGCACGTAGCGGAAGTGACAGACTAACATTTGATCGTGATTCTTCAGTCCGCCAAAATATCTGCCGGCTTTTGTTTACACAATTAATTTCCTCGTGATTTTATTTGCTTTTGTTTTTGTTTAGTTGCCTCCGTTTGGGCTTGCACCGGCATTTCATTGTTGGCCGCCATTATTCAACTCCGAAAACATGTCCAAAGTCCCTCCCCTTTCCGCTACGTAGTCAAAATGGCGTCCGTTTAGTGCGCGTAGTGTCCATCGTTCTGCACTGCGTTTTCTGGCCGTTTTTTTTAGTGCACCGTCCGGGTACCTTCAGTGCACTAAAATTGTGCTCTAAAAGTGTATAAAGTGCGCGATTTCGGACACACCCCAAGTGTTGGCTGATTGAAGTGGTTGGGTCTTGTTAATGCTAAAATTGTTTTTGCACATGCTGATGTGTTGGCCACTAGGGGGCTTGCAGAAAATGGTTAATCATCAGGGAAAATATAGACCTTAATGCATTGATCATGCTTTGTAAATATCAGCAAATTACAAAGTTCTAAACTGCAATTGCTATTAATATCCAATTAGTAGAACTAGTAGAGGCAGCATATGTTCCTTTTGGAACACCTAATATGGGACCTTTCCTCAAATGGATTAGCAGATTATGTTCTCATATCTAAACCTGCCTGCTGTATTACCTCCCATGTGTTATGAATTAGACAATGACGGATGATGGTGGGTAGAAGAGCCAAAGTCAGTCTAAGTTTGTAATGTGGGAGGAAATGAGGGGTGTTTTGGCACAGCCATCAGTCGGCATAACACACTCATGTCACATTAGCTGTCCTGAGCTACAAATTCCCACTTTCATATCCACTTTCGCATCCTCTATCCGTCCACACGCTTCTGTTTCTCTCCCTGCCTCTCTCTCTCCCTCTTTCTTTGTGACACATACACATTTCCACTCAGAGGCTACTACTGGCCATCTGTTAGACACAATACACTGCAGTGTGCTCAGACACTTTAAGCTCTACTTTTGCTAATAGTCCATCACATGTGAACATTGGCTCAGTGCAGCTGTGAATAAATGCGTCCAATGGTTATTTTCTTTTTTAGTTGTTTAATTAGCAGGAGTGTAAAAGGACATAGCAATTACTACAGAAAAGCTTGTTCTGCAGGTGGAAGCTGCAGGCCTTTGTTTAGTTTCACTCCTAATATAAATGAGCAGACGGAACTGTCCTTGTTAAAGACTGTTGTTGTGTGTGTTTTGTGGAGTGTTAACGGTGCTGTGTATGTGTGTGGATAAGAAAGGTTAATGATTTCTGGGAACTGAAAATATGTTTGACATTTTTAGTTCATTTTTATTCAATACGATCCACTTTGTGTACTCGCATTTCACTATTAAGTTGGACATAATATATTTAAATTCTTGGAAAATTTGATGGAAAATTATCCAGTTAGCTTTTTTTTTCTGTTGTGTCTTGGTAGATTTAGCTAAGCAAGTTTGCCACTGGTGTATATGTATGTTTGTAAGTTTGTATGTGCATTAGGGATGGTCCAGAAATTTCTTTAGTTAAACATCTCCTTTTTCATTACATTTCCATTATATCACATAGAAAGCACTGCAGAAAGGTACCAATAAATGAGCTCAAATGTATTTAATATTGCACTTTTATGCACTTAATAATTTACTGAAATTATCATCATATCAGCTAATCACCTCTTCTAAATAACGTCTAACTAACAGTTCTTCAACAAAATAATAAAATATTGCTCAAATGTTTTGACATTTCTTAGAATAAAATTGACAAAAAAAGAGGACATGAGATACAGGAGAGATAAAAAAAAGCCTGAACAAATTATGCTAAATATTTGATAACATCAACAATTTACATTTACATTTTCAAAGCAGATCAAGTACAACACATACAAGAGTGATGTAGCTTTCAATAGAAGCACAACATCACAGTCATGCAGCTGAAAAGAAAAAATCAATTCGGAAGCAGCAAATGGTAGTTTTTCCTCCATGCTGATTTGATAGAGCAAACTAATTAGCCTTACAAAAAGCATAAAAGCTTACCGCGTTACAGTACTAAAACTAGACACTAGAATCTTCTAAGCAACATCTGTTTTGTTAATTACAAATGTATAGCAGCTGTGTTTTTTTATTACAGAAAAGTCAGTTTGTCCTGTCAGTGCTAGCTACGTCAAACTGGTTAATTAGCTCAAATATATTTTACATGAAAAAATTGTGATAAGTTTGCCCATGCAACTTATCTTATTCTGCTGACGTGTTAAAAAGACCAGTTATTGGTGTAAGCAATCCAGTCCACGAGTTGAAGTCATACGACCTCATGTCTGGTATTAATGCTTCTGTATTTCCACTAAGACTTTGCAAATAGTGAAAGTTCCTTTGCTGTTTGACCTGTTTCTTCTAAACCTTGCTTTGTACCTTGTTTTTGACTTTTTGCCCGACAATTTGGATTATTCTTAGACTTGTTGCCCACTATTACAAATTGTGATTTTACTTGTTGGTTTCTGGATTTGTTCACCTCAGTGACTGTCTTTTTGAATCTTGAACCTTTCCTACTTTTTCATAATGACATGCTTGGGCCTTACTCAAATAAAGTATTGTGTTTGAAACTCTGCATCTGTGTGATCATTTCAGTAAAAATGTAGAGCAAAAGTCAATGTGGTAACAAGATTGTAAAATTGTAATGCTGTATTTATTTATTTATTTTTTTTCAGAAAAAATGTACCAAACATTTTTATAGGTTTTTACACTCTTCACAGACCATATTAAGGGCAATTCATTTTTGCAGGTTAGTTGAGATAAACTGTTAAAAAAGCAGGACATGTATATTAGCACCCCTAAAGGCTGTAAAGTGATTAAAATTAACTCGTTAATTGCAAATCTGGACAAAATTAATCGCGATTAATCGCAATTCTAAGTCAACCCAATATATAATATATAATAAACAAACTAAGTCATCAATTTTACAAAAAAGGCTTTGTTTATTTGTTTTTTCACCAACTCTGTCACACTTTTAAAAGCTGTGATGGAGCAGAGTTTTATAAACTCTGCTCCATTTTCTCTGATCCTGGGTTTTCTTCTCTAACAAATTAGACATATGGTGCCAGATGCAGCACACCACCGCATTAAAATGCTTCTGTAACCTGTGCATGTATGTACAACTGCACCTTATAGATGCACCTTATAGCCTTAGTTCTATCACTGTTCTTGCTGAAGCATTTTTTTATTTTTACCTCAGCATATTAGGTCATATTTTTGATTGCTGTGACCATTACTGCACATGAACTGTTATGAAAGCGTGTTATGTTGATTATTCATTCACTCATATGCCAAAATGTATAAAAAAATGTAAAAAATTTTTACAGGAAAAATGTGTGCGCTTAATCTAGATTAATTCATTGCAGAGTGTGTAATTAATTAGATTATTTTTTCAAATCGTGAGACACCCCTAATTTATAGGGCTGGAAAAGTTAATACGTTATTATCGCAATATCGGATTACCTTTTATTTTGAAAGTTGAGTGCTCTCACCGAAGAAATGGAGCGCTGAGCTATATAATATGGACAAAAGTAACGGGACGCCGACCCCCACGAAAACCAGCCAGACGCCTGACCATTACATAAATTTGTGACTTTGATAACACTGCATTCAGATACATAGACTTTCATAAGGAGTCGGTCCCTCTTTGCAGCTGGTCCAGCCCCATGCTCTGGACTCTGAGGGTAACTTGTTTTTCAATAACAAACTAGCGAAAATACCTTTGGTTTTATATTTGATTTGATTACATTAATGTTTGAGATTTACAGAAATATTTGAACTGCAGCTGTGTGACTGTGTTAAAGGGAACACTGCTGTTAAAAAGCCCCTTATTAGTTTAAAGTGTTTGGAAACCAAATGTTATTCCACTTTTGTTCATATAGCAGTACTTTAAAAAGAAAGGTGCGCAATACACTAGTTTTGAAACAATTATTTAATTTCGCATATAACAATACAATTAATCGCAGAAAACCATGAGGTAACTATTCACTGTATTCACTACGATGAAATATATAATTTTATGTAATAATATGTTAAATTAAAACACTCCAGAGTTGACAGTTCAAATCAGAGGCGTGGAACACCACAAGTGTTTGCCTGGCGGTCAGACAGCAGACGAGTTTAGGACATGAAACAATGTAGCAATCCTGTCAGCGGGGCAAATGTACATTGTTTTTACGACCTGGTCTAGGCTCAGGAACGTAAACAATAGACCAAACCATATAGAGATCTAATTGTTTACTGTGCATTTTGCGTTGTATTGTATATTGTATGATTTAATGATTCACAATTTCACAGGGTACGAATCCTGAATTACTTACAGATTAAATATATTGTGCAATCTGCAATGTACATTCTAAAACTTGGTTGTTTTTTAAACACTGACAGTCCGACAGGACGGATTGTTAACAAAAGATGAAGACTTTCACAGTGATTGTTTTTCTGATTAAAGAATTGATTTTCTGATTAAATAGTCTGTGTGTCATAGATTTTTTATTTGAAGCCAGTATAGCTATCCTCATATTACAGCTGTACAGTGTCTACAATTGTGTGTTATACGGGAAATTTGATTGCTTTGAGTATACCTTAAATATTGAGTAATTCTGAAAATCTTGCACCCATATTGTTAACTTTTGTGATATATTAAAAAAACATGGTGGGAGGATAAATTGTTAAAAGTACAAAAATAAGGACCAAAGCAAACATATTTGTCTACTCCTATGTCGATAAGTATTAAAAACAGTATGTTAAAGGTATGATTAATCACGAGTTAACTATGGCAAACATGAGATTAATTGTAATTAAATATTTGATGCATACATATATATATGCATATGTGTGTGTGTGTGTGTGTGTGTGTGTGTTTGTGTATAATTTCACAGCTTGACTCACCGTGCCTGAGTTGACGTACTTCTTTTTCTTCATCTTTTTCTTCGGATTCACCACCTACAAACCAGGCAGAAGATTCAGAAGCTGAATCTAATTAAGCTGCCACAGATCAGATCGTGTGGAAATGAAATATATATGCATAACAAACAGCGCTTTTGTTCACAGCAGGGTATCTTGGAAAAGAAACCAATTAATGATTAATCTTGAAACCACCTCCATCTGTAGAGGATGTAGCTGGCCTCCACAAAACAGTGTATTCAGGAGAATGTGATTTCACATGGGAGAGACACTAATGCAATACAATGAACAATTTCCCGCCTCTCTCCTCCCACTTTGGTCACTTTTTCGTCCTCCACCTCTCTTGCCATGGTTTATTTCAATGGTAGGAAAATATAACTACAGGAGCTACAGTCTTAATAATTCGCGAGGTGAATGGGTCCCTTTGTGTGAAAAAATATATTTATTGCCACAAAAAAAGCAAAAAAAGGTGGAGGATATTTGCAGTTTCCGTGTTATTGTTGGATTTAAAACTATGAGTTCGGTTCGCCAAAAAAATCAGTGTGTGACTGAATCCGCGACTCCTGATCTGCGTAAAACTGGGGGATTACTGTAT
>JBBPCY010073698.1:0-10144 GCA_037974405.1 Brachyalestes nurse | reverse complement strand
AGAGAGAGAGAGAGAGAGAGAGAGAGAGAGAGGGAGGGAGGACAGAGAGAGAGAAGGAGGGACAAAGAGAAAGAGGGAGAGAGAAAGAAAGACAGACAGAGAGAAAGAGGGGGACAGAGAGAGAAAGAGATACTGAGGAACAGAGAGAGAGAGAGAGAGAGAAAGGCAGACGGAGAGAGAGACTGAGAAAGAGAAAGACAGAGAGAGAGGGATGGGGACAGAGAGAGAGAGAGAGAGAGAGAGAGAGAGAGAGAGAGAGAGAGAGAGACGGAGAGACAGAGAGAAAGAGGGAGAGAGAAAGACAGACCGACAGACAGAGAGAGAGACTGAGAGACACAGAGAGAGACTTACCATGAACGCTACCAGAGTTTCAGACACTATCTGACCTTTACTGGTGCACTGCTGCGCTATTTCTCGGATTATGTTTTTTATAACGCTCTCAGCTTGAGCTCGAGACATCCTGCAGGGTATAGATTATGATTCTAAAATAATATTAAACTACTAAACTATTAAATGTATAGAAAACATCCAGTCTCAATGTCACTATACGTCCCGCTGGTGGAGCTACGGTGTTGCCATGGAGACGCAAACAGTCGATATAGTTCCTAAAGCATCCAGCAGGGGGAGCCACTTCCACCAACATTTTATACGTACATATGGGTTTTTGTACAGCACAGTTTTTCCCGACTTATCCATTTATTTAATCAATTGCAGATTGTTATTCTTGTTAATCACTGGAAAGTTGTTGCGTGAACATCTATAAATGAAAATATACAGTGAAACCCAGCTTTTACAAAAAGAAACAGGAATTGAAGTAGAAATATGTGGCCAATTATAAAATTAAAAAACACGTACAGTCCGTAAAAATAACAATTAATCGAATTTTAGAAGGTCAAACCAAATATAAGCTAAAAACCTGGATATGAGCTATTTATTAAATTATGTGGTTAATTATGAATTATACAAACTTTTCTAATAAATAAAAAATAATAACTTATTGAAATGATAATCTTTAAAAAAAAAACAAATCAAATATAAGATAATAAAATATAGATATTACCTATTTATTAAATTATATGACAAACTAACAAAATATATAAAGTTTTCTAATCCAAAGAATAATTTAATAAATTAATAAAAAGAAAAACATAATCATTTAAAATCTTTTCTAAAAATCTAATCAAATATAAGACCCTAAAATACAGACGCTATTTATTGAATATTTTATTTTTGTATCACATATCTTGCCCTAGTTGCGACTTTTATTTTGAATACCGTGCCCAGGGAGTTCGGTGAGGAAGATCTGAGGTGAGGTGGGTGTTGCGTGAATTTTTAGATGTTTTTCGTTTTTAAAATTTGCGCTCAGTCGGTTTGTTTTGGGCGCCGAAATATTTAAAGAAATGTTTATGATTGATGTGGGGTAACGTTAATTGAGAGCGTTTTACTGAGTTTTTTGGGTACAAAACAACATGAGTGCTGCTAAAATAAATTAAAAAAATCACTTCATATTAAAACAGCACAGTGTAGCTAAGTTAAGTGTCCTCTCATGTGTGAGAGATATTTTCTCTCAACTTTGATGTGCTTGTTTTGTTGTTGTGAGACCACGTGGAGCATCTAAAGCACGACCGGGCTGAACACGTGGGTGATATACAACTAAATAATATACAAAAATAATACAAATACATACCTGAAATCTTAGATAGTGATTTTAACTGTTCTGTTACAGTCAATGAATCAAATTACTCATTACTGGCCTAAATATTTCTACAAATATAACCAAAGCTATGCAATACTGAAGCCAAAGGGAAGAAGCCACGTCTCATAAATGCTCTACAGAATGAATGGACACAAACTCCCACAGAAACTCCAAAATCTTTTGGAAAGTCTTCCAAGAAGAGTGGAAGCTGTTACAGCTGCAAAGGGAGCCATTCAAGTCAATGTTGGTGTAATGGTCAGGTGTCTCAATACTTTTGTCCATATAGTGTAAAGTTCTAGTTCTACTTTTTTTGTTGCTTTAAGACCATTTCTATAAGCTTTTCTTTAGATCACTGTCTTAAATGGCTTTAAATCAGTGGATTTCAAATTATATAACTGAAATTGTCTCAGAAATCAGTTTCTATTAAACGTTTTCAATTCACTGTTTTGTAATTGTCTTAAAATCTCCCACATCGTTATGAGGAACAGAAGCCACTGCTACTTTGGTCAAAGTGTCTCATCTAGTCTACGGTACTGCAGGACAATGGCTTTTCTGTGAAAAGGTCTTAAGTGTTAATCAGTCGAAACTCATTTCTACTACGTTTTTTTAAAATGGCTTTAAATCCTCTCACACCATTAGCAGAATGGAAGCCACTGACAAGCCCTATCTGGTCTCTGAGACTGCAAGAGAATGGCCTTTCTGTTAAAAATAAGTTCACGATTCTTTATACAAGTACAACACACGGTGAAATGTATCCTGAACCTCCTTCTATGACTGTCTAAACATTATAAAATATGTACAAATTTAAAGACAAATCTAATTAAAAAGAAAACTACTTAAACAAGGAACACAAGTTAAAGGTAAAACATGAAGCTAAATAAGAATATTTTAAGTTTAAGTTATAAGTGAAGCAGCATTCTGGCAAATTGCCATACGTGCAGAGAACAAGTGGGATGTTAAAGTGCACTGTGCCATATTAGCACAGCAGTGTAAACAGTGAGGACCTGTATAGCAGCATGCAATGTAATAATAATGCACAGTTGTGGAATATGACCGAAATGAAATATGAGAATGAATATGAAATGTGACAGTGACTGTTACTGTTTACATTACATTGCAATCATTTGGCAGACGCTTTTGTTTAAGTTTTCAAATGGTTTTAAATCTTCTCACTGTTAGCAGAACAGAAGCCACTGAAGAGTCTGACCTGGTCTCTGAGACTGCAGGACGATGGCAGAAGAGACGACGTCGGAAGACGGCTATGCCGAACAGGACTCCAGAGGTGTGGAGTGCGACTTCTGCACCAAGAGAAAACGCAAAGCCAAGGAGTCTTGCCTGGTGTGTCTGGCCTCTTACTGTAAGTCCCACCTCAAATCTCACTACCAGTCTCCTGCTTTCAAGAAACACAAGCTGGTCAAAGCGTCGCGGAGTCTGCAGGAGAGGATCTGCACCAAACACGACAAGCTGATGGACATCTACTGCCGAACTGACCAGAGCTGCATCTGCTTCATGTGTATGATGGATGAACACAAGGGCCACGAGACGCTCAGCGCTGCGGCAGCGAAATCTGAGGAGCAGGTAAAGACTGAAGATGTGCAGATTCTGTTTCCAGACTAGATTTCAGAATCAGAATTCTAATTCTGGTTTGAGAAATAATTGATTTCACTCATTTCCACCCCAGAGTGAGTTAAAGGAGGTGCTGCAGAGATCCCAGCAGAGACTTCAGGAGAAGGAGACTCAGCTGCAGGACCTGCAACAGTCCATGAATGCTCTGAAGGTCAGCTATTTCACAGCTCAATTATGATGCATGTGTTGAAAATATCTAGTTTATTTCAATCCTGTTACAATTTGAATGTGTTTGGGTGTATTGGGTGAGGAACCCAGGCATCAGGACATTCTCACAGTAAGTCATGGTTCAGTCACGGTATGATAGTTGAGCTTTAAATTGATTATTGTGTATGTGGGTGTGTCCTCACAGCGCTCTGCACAGGCAGCAGTGAAGGACAGTGAGAAGATCTTCACTGATCTGATCCGTGCCATTCAGATCAAACGCTCTGAGGTGACAAAGCTGATCAGAGATCAGGAGAAGGTCCAGCTGAGACAGATTGCAGGAACCCTGAAGCAGCTGGAGCTGGAGATCGCTGATTTAAAAAGTAAACATACAGAACTGGAACAGCTTTCAGACACAGAAGATGACATCCAGTTCCTCCAGGTGAAGACACCTCACCCACAGAAGAACTAGAGCCTTGTTTGTAAAACACATTTGAATTTCATTCACGTTTGTTACATTAAAAGAAGGTTCTCAGCATTTGTATCTCTGAGGTAAAAAAAAAGTTCATAAAAACACACACATTCAGTTTGGCATGAGATCACTTAGTCTGTTTAGGTTTTACACCATTATCTTTCTTTATTTTGTTTTTATATCTTTGTAGAGTTTAAAGTCTCTAAGCCGTGAACATGCGAGCACCTCCACCCCAATCGCTGTCCACAAACACCTCTTGTTTGATGGCATGGAAAAATCCCTCTCAGATCTGAAAGAGCAGCTCAAGGAGCTACTTGGGAAAATAGGACTTTCCAACCTGCGTAAGTGTGGAGATCAGTATGCAAATGTACAGGATATGCAGGTATAAAGTTAAGTGAAGAACAATAAAAACCACGGCCCGCTGTCAGATTTCATACGGCCCGCAGGTTCGGTCTTATAATGTGTTATTTATGGCTCGCTAGCTCTGTCAGAATAAATCATAAAACTTTGAAAATGTAATTCCTCCTTTCACCAGACGGCGGCAGCACCATTATACTGCTATCTGGCTCTGCATCCATACTGCAAACCATTGTGTGTTTTGAACAGTAACATCTGTCAGGGACAGCCAGTGAAAAGCCTAAAACACACTAATGAACTAATGCACTTATTAAACTCTTGAATAAGATTTGGTTATGACTAGGGGTCGGCGATATGACGATATGAGATCGTGAATATGAGCTATGTAATGACGATCTGCCAAAGCAGAGAGATCTCTATGTAAGTTATCTATTGCAGTTCTGCCTCATTTTTTTCCTCGACCAAATCACACTAGTCCGGTTAACGCCCACCTTCTAGAAACAGAACTCAACCAACCAAAGTGAACTGAGGCTAAAATGAAGCTGAAACTGAGCTAAAGGCTAAAAATGAGGGTAAAACTGAGCTAACGGCTAGAAATTAGGCTAAAATGAAGCTTAAACGGCATTTAAGGGTAAAACGGAAGTAAAAGCTAAAAACAAGGCTGAAATAAGGCTAAAACGGAGCTAAATGCTACAAAAGAGGCTAAAATTAGACTAAAACGAAGCTAAAATCTAAACATGAGGCTAAAACGAAGCTCAAACGGAGCTAAAGGCTACAAAAGTGACTAAAATGAGGCTGAAACACAGCTAAAGGCTAATGCACTGCAAAAACCCCTGATCTAACCAAGACTTGCAATCTTATTTTTTGCCTAAAAGTCATCTTTATCTTGTTTTGAGAAAAAATATACTATAAAAGAGCAGATTTGTAAGATTATTAATATTGTTTTAAGATTTTTTCCTATTTCAAATCTCAGACTAGAAACAAGTGAAATTATCTGCCAGTGCAGTAAGATATTTACACTTGGTAATATTTCTTGAAATAGGAAAAAATATCTTAAAACAAACTAAATAATCTTACAAATCTGCTCTTATATAGTATATTATTCTCAAAATAAGATAAAGAAGACTTTTTAGGCTAGAAATAAGATTGCAAGTCTTGGTTAGATCAGGAGTTTATGCAGTGCACAGTTATTAACACAGTGGTATCAGTAACTGTAAACAGAGGGAAAAGAGTCCAGAGTGGGATATGAGAATAAAGTGAGGTAGTACTAAAGTAAATAAGTGACTATATAATGTAATTATATAAAATATATAAGCAGTTGACTTTTTTTTTGCTCTAGTACTCTAATGAGTGAATGAATTGGTACGCACCAAAATTTAAAAATTTCCACCTCACCATGGGCACTGGAAACATTATTTCTCTTTTATATTAATTTATATAAAATATTTACATAATTTTTTTTATTTTTAGTTACGCTAAGACCATTTGTGATGCTGTAAAAATGCCTATATAAATAAAATGCCTCCCAAAATACGATACATAGCCCTTAAAAACTGTAAAGTTAAACCCATATCCGTACTGTACAGCAGCGTTTCTCTAACGTGTTTGTCCTGGGGACCAGTCCTGTCAGGGTTTGGCTGCAGGGCCCTGCATAAACGACCGAGCACGAGGAAGCACGCGGACAGAGACACTCAGGCGTGTTTCCGTGACTGTCACGTGAGAAAAAGAGTGAAATCGAGGGGGCAGGACGTGAAGTCGAGGGGGCGGGGTGTGAAGTCAAGGGGCGGGCCGTGAAGTCGAGGGGGCGGGGCACGCAGTGACAGCAGCGCTGAGATCAGACCTGCTCTGACTGAATTTTGATTAATGCAGAAGCAAGGCTCCGTAGACCACAGGGACCATATTTTAAAACGTCATTATTATTTTTCTTTTTAAGGTTTTCCTTTCCTGAGAGGTGGCAATTAGAGATCCAGTATGAAATTACTCAAATTAGGTACGCATTTGCGCTGTGAAGACTGAAAACTGATGGGGGTTTGTTGTACCACATACGTCAATTCTTGCTTGCGTACCACTTATGTCAACCTCATATACACGAGGATATTAGTTAGTATATATACTTTATAAGTGAGTATATAACATAAATAAGTGAATATATAAAGTATATGTGAGAATATAAAGTATATGTGAGAATATAAAGTATATTAGTTAGTATATATAGCATATCACTTAGTATATATATAAGTATAGTATATTATGTATACAAGTGAGTATACAAAGTATAAAATAGTATATATTATATAAGTGAGTATATAAAGTATATGTGTATATATAACGTATATTAGTTAGTATATAGAGTATATAAGTGAGATATAAAGTATATTAGTTAGTACATATGGTATATAAGTAAGTATATTAAGTATACCAGTTAGTATATAAGTGAGTATTTAAAGTATATGTGTGTACATAACATATATTAGTTAGTATATATAGTATATAAGTGAGTATATATAGTATATAAGTGAGACTCGCTCTCAGTCTCCACAGAAAATGCAGATGTTGTTGTGATGATTGTCAATGTTGTAACGCATTACAAAAGTAACCAGTTACTGTAATGCATTGTTTTTTGCTGTAACACAGTAATGTAAGGCACTACAGAAAACACATTTGGTAATATTTTACTCGGTACAAATGTCAGTAACGCGTGTTACAATGCATTATTACCCCGGAATTAAGTGGTTTTTTTTCTTCATACTGTAGCATCTCCAGAACGGTTGACACCTACATACCCACACACACGCACACACCCACACACACACCCACTGCAGACCTCCACAAGCTCCAATTAGCCCATGTTTCTTGACCTGCCCCGGTGAGGAGCTGCAGCAGGATGATCTGGGTTGTTTTCTGAGGTATGGTGGTGTTTTCACTCTGCTGTGTGTGTGTGTGTGTGTGTGTGTGTAAATCTTCATGGATTTCTGGTGTGTGTCTGATAGCCGGCGTGGTGCGGCTTTAGCGTCAGTCTCAGGCTCGCCGGAACCACAGGAGACGGGCTGGAAACCCTGAGCACATGACAGCACAAATCCCCCAGCATGCACCAGGCCCCGGCGCGGGGATTAGCCGGATACGCCCGCGTCTCATCCGGCCGCGGTGCGGGAACCGGCACAGGTCAGCACGGTTCAGGAATTACACAGACCGGATTAACTCCAGAACCTGAGGGAGACGTCTGGAGCAGGAGGTGTGAACTGATGGAGCTCACAGGGCTCTTCTCACCACTCTAACTACACAAACCGCTCATACAAACACCACAAACCGCACATACAAACACCACAAACCTCACGTACAAACACCACAAACCGCACATACAAACACCACAAACTGTACATACAAACACCACAAACCACTCATACAAACACCTCAAACCGCACATACAAACACCACAAACCGCACATACAAACACCACAAACCGCTCATACAAACACCACAAACCGCACATACAAACACCACAAACCGCTCATACAAACACCACAAACCGCTCATACAAACACCAAACCGCTCATACAAACACCATAAACCACACAAACACCATAAAACGCCCTCGTCTCTCATCTCTAAACCACCCTCACCTCTAAAACCGTCCTCGTCTCTAAACCGTCCTCATCTCTAAACCGTCTTCGTCTCTAAACCGCCCTCACCTCTAAAACCGTCCTCGTCTCTAAACTGCCCTCATCTCTAAAACCGCCCTCGTCTCTAAACCGCCCTCACCTCTAAAACCGCCCTCAAAGTGAAGGAAGTTTCTCATTTCCAGTCCAGTCCCTTTACTGACCAGTTTCAGAGGAATGTTTTTTGATCGTTAAGACACAGTGTTTGTGTTTCCCCTAATTATGTTGGAGCAAGAAAACAATAAAATTCGCTTAGCACCATGCTAACTGGTGGCATATAAGCTTCCATTACTTGTTAGCAACATTAGCCTCATAGCTCTGGTGCTAAACTTCAGCCACCAAATTAGATTTGGTTGATTAAGTACATTTGGAAAATTGGATTATTTGCTAAACTGTAGCTTTAAGACAGTTCTGTGAGTTCGAAACCTAAGACTTGAAGTCCTCCCGTCTGTCATCTCCACCCTTGGACTGGAGTGGTTCAAGAACATTCACCTCTGTAGACAAAACACACACTGTCTCTGGTGGTGTCCCTCAAGGCTCAGTTCTGGGTCCACTTTCTTTTCACTTCCTCACATACTTCACTGCCACGGACAACACTCCGGTTCTTCTCTCTTTTTTCCAGATTCTCAGGTTTACACTCATTTAAAGTTCCACAAACAGAACTAGATACACGATTCTCAGATTAGATATCAAATATGTGTTAAATGTCTACTGTTTTCAGAGGAACAGTTCAGGACTTTTGCAGTTTGACACTGGAACAAATCACACACACACACACACACTCTCATTGTGTTTGCAGAGGAAATTCCCTCGTTTACGGGTTCCCAGTAAGTTGTAATTTCACCACATTAAACCTCAGACGCCTGTTTGTGTGAACAGTAATTATCCCACTCTTACCGTTCAGCTTCTCCTCCAACACTGTGAACATTCAGCAGCCTGAGGCACATCAACCACAAAACCCTCTCACACACACACACACACACACACACACGCACACACACACATACACACCACGCACACTCTGATCTCACACTTTACGTCTATTCAAGGCAGGATCTAAATTTAACAGCCCAGGCGTCAGGAAGGCCAGATCTACTGTGGAGCCTTTACTGAAAGTGAAGACTTTATTTTTTGACTTAATGTTCTAGAATTTATTGCTGTTAAAACATATAAATTGTTTTTATCAACAGGAGCATTTCAGTGACTTTTTCTCTAAAAGCACACATTGCACTGCATTATATTGAACAACATTTCTTCCCAGTTCTTTGGTTTGCTTTTCTGTTAATTGTTTATTTTTTAATTAAAGCTGTAATTTACACCACATCAAATATTTATGACAAACAGTTGTGGCTTTTCGAAGATAAAATGTTCTGACAGTGAGCACATACTCAACAATGAAACTCTTGACTATTATTAACACAGACAGGTGAGGGATACCAGAGTTAAAACTCACCTGGGGTAAAGTCCCACTCCCACGTCCTGCAGCTCCCCGTTACTGATACTGAAGCAGTTACAGGTCACCTGGACAACAGAACACAAACAGAACCATAAACAACATGCTCATGTGTGTCACACACAATAAAAACAGGAGTGTCTGAAGTGTCTCTCAGGGGTCTCCTTCACATCATTTTTTGTATTTCCATTAATTTTTCTTTAACTTTAAAGCTGTGACATACAAGTGTAAACCTGAGAATCTGAAGGTTGTTGTGAATTTGTGGCCGGAAAGTCCATGTGAAGCAGGAAAGTGTGTGAAGATGGGAAAGGAAAGTGGACCCAGTACTAACCCTTGAGGGACACCACTATTAGATAAGGTGAGATATGATTTATCCTTTTTGTCATTAGCATGCTCAGTGCAAAGGGAGAATAAAACAAGAAAATAGAGAATAAAAAAATAGACAATAAATAGTAATGGAAGCCTGTAGCCATTAATTAACCTGGTGCCTAAATCACCTCACACTCACCTCAAAGTGTGTGGAGGTGTTCAGTGATCTCTAATAAACTCGCTGATGTGGATTCAGACACTGAACAACTTACTGTTAAGCATAAAAAGAGTTTGAGTTTGGACAATAATTCAGACCCAGTTATTCATATCTATCACATTTAAGGAGCCATAGGGGGACCACCCTACCCACCCAGAGAGAGAGAGGACAGTTATACTGAGTGATGGGGAGAGGGAGGACCACCCTACCCCCC
>JBBPCY010073697.1:0-10145 GCA_037974405.1 Brachyalestes nurse | reverse complement strand
CTCAGCATGTGTATATATACGCGTACACACACACACACACACACTACTGCACTCACAACACACACACACTCACTACTGCACTCACAACACAAACACACACACACACATTACTGCACTCACAACACATATGGAGGCGTTTCTTATTTTTACACACACACACTGCAGTATTTCAGAAAAGAACAGACACACACACACACACACTGCCACAAACTGTACAAACAGTGAACAGAAAAAATGGAAAAAGTGGTCTCTTATTTTTTCCATTGCTGTATATAGAGAGTGTATTCAAAGAGTGTTTGAACTACATATATATACTCACATACTCAGAGATAAAAAGCCTTAAAACAAATCCACTTTTTATTGCACTAGCATATTCTCACACGAAAAAAATCTCTAACCTTTAACTTTTTTTTTATCCATCATTAAGAAAACAAATGAAACGTTTTGTAATTTATACTTCATTAGGTCGATCAGAGTGTGTAGGAACTTTAAACTAGTAAACCATGACTTCCTGTGTTTCTGGGGCATAAATATGACGTGACACAGTGGCCCATTTCTCTTAGCCATTCTTAGCCAAAATAGGAAAGACAAGAGAACACGCCAATCAAGTGAGGCAGAGGTGTGTAGATCTTCATAAGTCAGGAAATGGCTACAAGAAAACAGCTCCTGGCCTAACTTGCCCTTATCCACAGTCAGAGCAACAATTAAACAGTTTAAAACAGCTGGAACTGGAACAAACCCAGGACTCAAGTTCATCTTTCACCGCGCCTAGTAAGGAGGACGGTAAGGTGGGTAAAATATTCTCTAAAGCACTGCTCGTTTTAAACCTCCACTGTAAGAAAGAAGAGGAAGACATGCATTAAGACTCTTTTCAGTCTCGGCCCCCCAGTGGTGGAACTAACTCCCTCTTGCGATCAGATCTGGAGTCCCTCGCTGTGTTCAAGACCATCCTCTTCACCTTGGTGACTAACCAGTCCTCTAGTTCAGAGTGTGAATCACCCCTCCATATTTGGAGTGAATTACCACTTCCTACATAACACTTCTATGACCTTAATTGTCTGCTACCGTGTCATTACGAAGAGTCGCCACAAGGGGGATGTCTGGATCTTGATTTTGATCAATTAATTACAGAAACAATAACGCATAATAAAAAATAACGCAGATGAATCGCACCTCGTGACTTTGAGCCCCGCCCCGTTCTGGCCACAGGCGCTCTGTGAAATTAAGACAAGAATGTGCTGCTCGGCCCAGTGACGGGAACATTTACGTTTAAAAACGGAAAGATGGAACCGTTGATAGGAGTTTCGTTCTCTGCAATTCATGCAATACGGAATTTTTGTATCAACACGTGTAAAATATCACCTCAATGCGAAATGTTTAGGAGTGAACCCGGGGATCCGAGCCAGAACAGCCCGATACCAGGCTTGAGATGTCTTGCGTAGTAACTCTTATAAGTCACTAGTTTCGTACCCCACCCAACTATTTGTATGAGTGAAACAGGCGATACGCCGCGTGCAGCACGCGTCCCCATTTTTTCTTTTGACAGGGTTTAAGGTGTGTAACTTGGCTGGCAGTAACTTCGGTAAAAGCAGGTGTTGATCTTAGTCTAGCTTTACAGGTATGAAGAACAGACGTAGACGACATAAGCACTGAATAAGAGCATCTGCTAAATGCCGTAAACGTAAACAATGTTAGAGAACTGCAGCAAAGAGTGGCATCTTGTGGTCACAAAGTCTCCTTAACAAACATTTGTGGCCCCTTATATTCACGCGTGAACACACCACAGCACAGTGTGAAGTTCTTTCTCTGCATTTAACCCATTCACCAACGAGGGGCACTGGAGAGCAGTGTGTGGGAATGGTACCTTACTCAAGGGAACCTCAGTGATGACACTAGCAGTTAGGATTCGAACCCACAACCTTCTGATTGCAGGGGCAGCTCCCTAACCACTAGGCCACCAGCTGCCCACCAGCTGTGTGGGGTTTAATAAACGCTACTGGGTCTTTAACTGGAACTGTGTGATTTGGGCTAATGAGACTAAGATTAAGCTTTTTGGCCACAAACACTAAAGGTGTATGGGACGCCTGATCATTACACCAACAGGAACTTTAATGACACTGTATTCAGATACAGAGACTTTAATATAGATTTACAGTCCTATTTACAGCTGCTAGAATGGTTCCTCCCTCCATGCTCTGGACTCTGAGAGGAACTTGTTTTTCTATAATAAACTAGATAAAACCTGAACGCCCTGCAGTGGCAAATATCTTTGGTTTTATATTTGATTTGATTACATTAATGTTTAAGTTGAGATTTACAGAAATATTTGAACTGTAACTGTGTGACTGTGTTAAAGGGAACACTGCTGTTAAAATGCTCCTTATTAGTTTAAAGTGTTTAAACCAAATGTTCTTGCACTTTTGTTCATATTGCAGTGCTTTTATTTTTAAAGTGCGCAATACACTACTTTTGAATTATTTATTCAATTTTGTGTATAACCATCGTGATTAATAGCAGAGAACCATGTCATTAATTGTGATTAAAAAATGTATCATTGCCCAGCATTAATATATATATATATATAAAGTGGCAGGTGACTGTTTGCTCCAGCCAGCAGCCGTAGGACACCAAACGTATGCTGGCAGAAGTTCCTTTAATCCTTTAATACTGTAAGGATTTCAAGAGATTTGATGAATGATTTGTGAATGCTGCCTGTCAACCTGCAGCCAAGACAGACAGGAAGTCTTTACTGCATGAAATGACTGTGTTTCTATTTTAGTCAGCAGGGCATTTTGGTGGTGATCAGATTGCATGTCAGATTGTGCAACCTTCTTATCTTGATCAGAAGCACAGCTCACCAGCTCCCATCTCAGTGTTCATCTGCAGAATCTCAGGGTCATCTTGTAGGGGCCCGAGAATGGAACATCTGACACACTTTCTCTGATAGCCTGCTCCTGTTTATTCATACCTGCATTTCTGTTCTAATCTTAGAACATTCTTATTGTGCTGTGAACCATCAGGTGGTGACGTGCTCATGTTTAGACGGTTGTAAACGCCTAATCAGATCAAATCCAGTTTCTCTAGATCGTTGACAACCCTGGGATATCAGAGTCAGAGCTTTAGAGTTTTAGAGGAGCAGGAGAAGGTCTAGACTCTACTGTAACATAAGCAACCGCAATACAAAATGGTGCAGTGGTGTTCTAGGTGATTGCAAGGGTGAAGCCAGCAGCTTATGTATGTGTATATGTATAAATAAATGTGTAAATATGTAGCCACCTACACTGTGTTCTTGAATTTGACCCAAAACTTACTCATCCAGTCAAAAGCCAAATCAGCAACGTGAGTTGAAATGTTTTCTCTTTGCATTCGTTTTTTCTGCCATCCTGCTCTATAATCACAATAAAATGTTGTTATATAATTAGACTATAATTATAATAGACATTATCATACCGGCAAGCACAGCAGTATGGTGGAACTACAGAGAATGTGTCTAGTACATTATTTAAAAAAAGAATAAAGCTAGAACACCACCAAAGGCCACATTCCAGTCAAATAAATCAATTTTACTACTGACTGCAGCATTTTATTTAGGTGATCCTGTCCTCATATTCCTTCTTTCTTACTATTCTGAACTTTTGCACTTGATATATGAACAAAGGTGCATATGTAAAGTAACATTTAATTATGTTGGCTTTAGTATAATTAGTTCAATGAATTAATGAATTTATTTAGAATTACGTTTCTATTAATCCTTTATTCACACAGATTAAGGTCCCCTAATTATTGAGAGGGATTACATTATATTACAGTATCACACACTTATCCATCTTTACACAGTGATCACTCAGATCACTAAAGTCTTCACAGTGGAGGGAGGGGGGGAGGGAGGGAGGGAGGGGCCTGCAGGGGTGGAGACTACAGGGTGGGGCGGGGCCGAGATCCCACCTCAATGGGGCTGAGTGATAAGTAAGGAGTGTTCAAGCAGTGTGGCAAAAGGTAGATAAGCCTCGAGAGTCCTGCACAACTGTATGAGGATTTTTTAAATCAAAGCAGACCGTATCCTGTTGATGAAAGACCTGAACACCTGCAATGGAGATCACCACACTGAAACACCACCACCACCAAGACCACCGCGACACCATCACGTAAGCAACCTTTCACCTCCTCCCTCTGTCCTCAGATCAGATCAGTCATGAGCCTGGTGCACAGTGAGTTCTGTGGTTGTGGCTGCAGATGGTGGTCTTGATTAGAAGTTGCCTTCTGCTTACAGACCCAGTCGCTGGAGGTCCAAATTCCACCGGCTGCTAAAAAAGCCCTCAGGTGTAAAAACCTCATCACGAAAGCAGACAGCCAGGTATGTTCAGTGCCTCTCCCAAAGGGTTCCTATTTACTCGCGG
This sequence comes from Brachyalestes nurse, assembly GCA_037974405.1. Classification (NCBI taxonomy): domain Eukaryota; kingdom Metazoa; phylum Chordata; class Actinopteri; order Characiformes; family Alestidae; genus Brachyalestes; species Brachyalestes nurse. The sequence continues at coordinate 5,748 of JBBPCY010073697.1, read as the reverse complement.
GTTTCTTTTAGATAAAAGCCTAAAAAGTGACAGTATTTCTGATTTGAGCGTCTTTCCACCTTTACAGACCACCTCAGACTGAAGTCGAGCAGTGGGCTCAGTCACTGGAGAGACTTCTCGCCCACCAGAGTAAGTAGATCTGAAGCTGGTGCATCTTTAAAGGGTATTTCCAACTCACTTCTGACTAAACACCTGAATCATCAGGGTGAAAACAAAGTCATCAAGTGTGGTTCGATATAAAAATGCTCCATTAGAAGTAACAGATCCGGTGGTCGGACGTTTGCACGAAGACTTGAATTAAAATATGTATTTTATTATTTACTGACGTTTACTGTTTGTCTTTTGCCGTCATTTTCCTACATGTATAATGTTAAAGAAAATGTTACAAAAGAAAGAGAAAGACACACAGAATAACAGAGAAAGAGAAACAGAGAGAGCCTAAAAAGAGAGGAAGGAGAGAAAAAGAAATAGTGAGTGAAGACAGAAAGAGAGAAAGAGCAGGAGAGAAAAAGAGAGTGAGTGGGAGAAAGAGATGCAGTTTCTGACTAAAGGTCAGCATCGCTGCATGCTGAGTGTTGTTGCATGGAACGGTTACGAACAGGTTGCCTGATCTTCAGTATATAATGGTTTTAAAGTGCCTTTTTTGGCCTAATATTATTAAGTAATTTATTGACGTGGTGTTCTACAAGTGCTCTGATTACAAGAAGTAACTCAACTAATGGGTGGATGGTTGGATGGAATGGATGGATGGATGAATGGGTGGATGGATGGATGGATGAATGGGTGGATGGATGAATGGGTGGTTGGATGGATTGTTGGGTGGATGGGTGGATGGGTGGGTTAGTGGATGGATGAATGGGTTAGTGGATGGATGAATGGGTTGATGGATGGCTGGTTTTATGGGTGGTTGGATGGATGGGTGTTTGGATGGATGGGTGAATGGGTGGATGGATGGGTGGTTAGATGGATGGGTGAATGGGTGGATGGATGGGTGGATGGGTGAATTAATGGATGGATGGGTAAGAAGGTGTCCGAAGTAAACAGTAAAGATATTACCAAAAGATCCTTACAATTTTGAGTTAATATTTGTAGCTTTTCAGTTAACTCCAAGTATTAAGGCAGTCTGGTGTGTTTCACCATTGCTACATTTAAAAGGCCAGAAGATTTGCTGGGTTAATTGGTCATTTAAAGTCAGAAATAAAATAGATCCTGTTTACGTGCACCAGGCTCAAACATCACATCAGGCTGCAGGAGGTCAGGGGGTCTCCAGATCCAGGGTTTGGAACATAAACGGTCACCAAGCTTTGTGGAACCAGGTCTTTCAGGACCAATCCCTAAACATTTTGCCAGCGCTGACAGCTTTACTATCATTTTTCCGTCAGATGGAGTGGTGGCGTTCCACCTGTTCTCCAAGTCCGAGTTCTGTGAGGAGAACGTTGAGTTCTGGCTGGCCTGTGAGGACTTCAGAAAGACCAAGACTTCAGAAAAGCTGGCCATCAAAGCAAAGAATATTTATGAGGAATTCATCAGGAAGGACTCCTCGAAAGAGGTAAGTCCGATGAGTCATTCAGTGAATCATAAGAAGGTTTTTGGTACTAAGCAATGCAAGAACATCCAAAAACAAGGCTGCAAGGCTCCCACTAATTTTCATATTTTAGTAGATGTTTGTGACGTAGATGCGGACTAGGAAGACGACATTCCTCATCTCTCAGATTCTTCTTAGTGTTGTTGAATTCCATTGTTCTTTACAGTGTCAGCAAACAAAACACCCACCTAGTATTAAGGTCTGAAGCTAAAATTATCATTCCACAGGTCAACCTGGACTGCCAGACCAGAGAACTCATCAACCAGCGCCTTTGGAAACCAACCGGGAGCTGCTTTGAGGAAGCTCAGAGGAGGATCTACTACCTGATGGAGAACAACATCTACCCTCGCTTTCTTCAGTCAGACTTTTACAGCAGGCTGAAGGACCCCAAGGGGCCACAGAGACCCCGGAAACCACAGCGTTAACCACCACTGAGCTCGGCTGTGGCTGGCTGGGGAACTTGAGAAGTTTGTCTCAGACTGTTGGTAGGCATTTATGCTGCAGAGAGACTTTCAGAATCCGTGGAATGTACAGAATTCAGAATTCAAATGGTGCAATCACATCTTGTTACGTCAAAACAGTTTTTTTTTTTTGGTCAACAGACATGGGAAGTGGGGGTGCTGAGAGGATGCCTCCCCAAAATTTCAGGACCACTAAACTGCAACTGGTACAAAACCAATTTAAAAAGTACAAAAACTGAACTTTAAAATCATTTCAGGGCCATAAAGACCCATTCATGCTTGTTTTTGGAGAAGAATTTGTAAATGGATTTTTAATACAAATCGCTTCTCTGTCGCATTTGGGGGCTCTAGCAGCCTAATAAGCTTTACTTAATAAAACAAGATAGTGATGTCATGCACTTTTTATAACCACTATAGACCTATAACCACTATTGAGCCTTTTTCTATAACGGGGACCGTGCCCATATTAGGAGCTCTGGTAAAACCGGTTTTCTCGACAGGAAGATGATGAATGTTGTTGGAAATGTCGGAAACCTGCATAAACACCGAGACCACACACCGTGCCTGGACACCGGAAGCCGGTGCGTCCTCTGATTCACCAGTTTCATGGGAATTTAGCAAGAGGGGTGAGAAGACAGTTCCTCTGAGTAGATGCCTTCAGGATGCGTGAATGGAGGGTGTGAACTAAAGCAGAACTCATACGGGTACCGGTTCACTGATTTAGCGATAAAGGGCTTAAAGATAGAAATATAACGGCTAACTTTAGCGCAGTCCCTGTTAGCGCTAATTCGTCGATAGCGGAGGTGGAAAGTCTCATTAATGAAACACACGGTTGGTTGAAAAATACTTGAGTGTTTATGATGCAACTAAAAACGTGCTTTTGTGTGGAAATGCCACTTTTATACTCAAATACGGTTTTGTCTTGAACTCACCTAGTGTTTGACTGGAGTTCCAATGCCAAGTTGAGAACCTCATGAGAGTTTTTGTTTATTTTCAATGTTTTTTAGAATAATTTTCCTCTCTGAAAGTATCTAAACAGTGACTGGATTTTGTAAAGATCCCCTTTCTGAAGGTCAGCATTCAAAACACATGGAGCAACCAGAAAAAGGAAAAACGAATTAACTGTTTATCTGTAGTATTAATACTGTAAGTTACTTAGCTATAGTATTAATACGAGAGTATTTGTGCATATAACAGTGTATTTCATATTAAGTATTTCTACAGTTTATTTGATTTATTGAGACTTTATATTCTATATTGTTTATCTCTGTGTGCCTGTGCAGGTTCAACAGTTTTCTGATTCTGATTAAGTGCCATTCCAGCCATTTTTCGGGTGTCTTTGACCTGTAAAAGGAAACTGACAGCCACATTCTGCCCCACAAATGAGGCTTCAAATGGTCACCAGGTATTCAATAACACACAAAAAAGTTGAGATTAGAGTGACCGGGCTCATAAACAAGGAAGAACAAAGAAGAGGAAGAACAATCCATGGACTCTGACCATGAGGCCCATCTTTAGAAGTGCACTTCGGCCTGTGGGTGCCATCAAAGCACCTGAATAGCTGCAGTGTTTCCTCCTTCGTGAATGGAGAGGCTCAGGTGATGTCATGGCTCTGTTCCTCCAGCGTGGGTTTAAAAAGCAGGACAGGGAAGAGTGTCATGTGCCAGTTCCCCCCACGCGCCACGTAAAAATCACGCGGCGCCTCTTCTCATGAGACTGAAACCGCCTGCGAATCTCACTTCCAGAATATAAACCCACCTGGCTTCGGTACAGGTGAAGGAATTAACGCGCTGAGGTGGGCTGAACCGGTTTAGGCCAGACTGCAGACCTCCAGGAGAGCTGCGCAAAATGTACACAACCAATAGTGGAAGATTCGGCACTGCAACGTTCAGCATCACAGTATAATACCAGGTCAAAGCACAGTCATTATCCATTGTAGAGAAACAATGGTGGTGAATGGAACCAGACGTCTACACAAATACAGCCGTTGTGTTTACTCTCTAAACCCACCAGTCGATCTCCACGTGTCTCTAAGTGTTCATACGGAATTCAGATGATAAAACGCCGATTCAGCTGAAGGAAATGTCTTCCAGGGGACTATTTTGCCACACAACACCCTGCATGTATCACTCCACCATGGATACTTTAAAAAATAATTAAACTATAATAGCCACTTCACGTAATGACATTCCGTCACGGCAGACGTCTGGTTCCATTCGCCACCACAGTGAACAGTTCCGACTCCCTATTGCAAAAAAACTGACGTGTCGTGCTTAAAGGGCCCATCTTGTGAATTTTTCATTTTATTTCTAAAATCTGAGGTCCTCTCATGTGGGTTTAGGGAGCAACACACACACACACATACACAAACACACCCATATATATAAATAGATAGATAGACAGATAGATGTATATATAAGTGACATCTTTAACTGTGTTTATATATGGCAAACCTTTAATTAAAAAAATATGCACACACATGCATATACACACACAAAACTACCGAGGAGAGTCCTGTCATGTTGTTACAGTGTTGCTGTCGGTTTGTATGTTTTTTTTTTCCCTGTGTATATGTGGTTGGTTCTTGTTTTTCAGATCCAGCAGTTGCAGCAACAATACAGGTGCAGCAATTGCTCTTTTCTTTTTCTCTCCTTGTCTGTCTCTGTTGGCTCCTTTTAGACAACCAATATCGCCCTCTAGTGGACGTTTCAGAACTGCAACGTTTTCTCTCCCCCCGTCTGATCCAGCTTAATTAACAAAATAAACAAATGAATAGAAAAAAACATTCAAGTAAAAAGAGGGTCTTATACTGAATCATTAAAGCTTAACTTGGCATGGCAAAGCTGTCCGGCGCATCACGGCATCCGGCTTCACATCCTGCTAAACACGACAGCAGGGGGGAAAAAATAATAATAAAAAATTATTGCAAAACATTGCAAACACATTACTATGAGCATGGACGTTAATTTTCTTCTTGCACTTCATGATCAACTGGATGAACAGAATAAAGTCTTTAAAGTTTTGACAAGGTTTTACAGGAACCATCAGAGCATCTCTGGTATGTGGAACACTTTCACACACACATTGTACTTCCAGTGAAGAGACAGTTGCTGACACCACACTGTCCTTTAAGCACTTTCACTGAACAGAACAACTGAACCTTTGTTAAAAGAACAAAACAAAGCCCTGGCCTAAATCAGCAGTGTCCATTACGAGGGAGGTTAGGTCAGATTCAGCCACACGCCGCTTCCAGTCTTCACAAAACTACTCGGATTCTTCTCCAGGGAAAATGTGGATGATCTCCCCGTCCCGGAGCTGCAGAGCCACGCGCTGGAGGAGCCACCTGCACCCAAACACACATCAAACATCATCAATATTGGACATCAAAACCGACCCTTTTTCAATCTGTTCGATCAAATCCCTGCTGATACTCAGATGAATCGCATCCCATTGTACCGTCTACTAAAGAAAATTCTCATTCTCTCCTAATCCATTTACATTTACAGCATTTAGCAGATGCTTTTATCCAAACTTCCATTCTCTACCTACAGAGGGCAGTCTCCCTGCAGCAACTTGGGGTTAAGGGTCTTGCTCAGGAACCCAGTGGTGGTGCGCTGAAGGTAGGATGTGAACCCATTACCTCTCGCTCCAGAGGCAAGTATCTCACCCACCAGACCACATCCACCACATACTCCAGCTTTT
>JBBPCY010073696.1:0-10146 GCA_037974405.1 Brachyalestes nurse | reverse complement strand
CTTTCTATATTTATAGATATATTTTATATGGAAATGTAGCTGAATTTATGTTCATATTTCTTACAAAATTAGTAAATAAAATTTTTCTTGATAATTTAGTTCTAAAATGCAAAAAAATATATATATATATAAATATTGCCACAAAAAGGCAAAAATATGTGGAGTATATTTTGTAGTTTCCGTGTTGTTCTGGATATTTCCACGTATTTGGGAGAGTTCGGTTTTTAGAAAAAATCTGCGTGTGCCTGAATCTGTGACTGCTGAACCGCGTAAAACTGAGGGATTACTGTATATATATATATATATATATGTGTGTATTTGCTAGGTTGTGAAATGTAACCAGAAAAGGGAATTATAGCCAGTTCATATCTCAGTTTGACTCAGTTTGATATAATTTTTTGTATTCAGAAATGAAAGTTTTACTTCTGTGTGTTTGGCTCCGGTTTTTACAGCCTCGTTTTCTTAAAGCAAGCCCCCTTGCTGCCTGGATATCTGACGGAAAATGGGCTCCCAACATGGGCCTTTCCCTGCTGAACAGAGAACTGCTTCTCCAAAGCCAGGAAACTGTGGCTCGGAGTGTGTGTGAGGTCAGAGAGGACGGTCCTTGTCCTCTCAGCGGTGAATTACACCGACCAGAGATGGAGGACGGGCTGCATTCAGAGAAGCTCTCTTCACCTTCTTTGTGACTGAACAGGTCGATCCCTGATCAATCCACTGAATTAAGTGTCAATCAACCTCGTGGTATTTTTTTTACTAGAACAGCTGTTTTACATGATCAGCATCAAGAAAAGATAAAAAAATATTTATATATATATTCACATAAATTAATATCTAGTATATACAGTCAATATTTTATATTTTTGTGATGTAAAAAGTTCTGGCATAGTGCATAAATAGAGATTATTCACAGTATCTAAAACCTACAGTAATCCTAGAGAGATCTTTTCCTTTACAAAATTGTAAACCAAAATGTAACTGGTTGATTTCTGTCACTTTCTAATTATGTTGGTGGATAATCACACCTTAGGACCTCAGACAAGGGCCTGAACACCAAACCAACAAAACAGCTTGCCTTAACATAAACATAGCAATGAAATAAGGGTTGCACCGCAATGCTTGCAGTTACATTTACACATGATTCTGTTGAATAAAAACACACTAATGACTAAGATCTATTTTGTACTTCCCAGACATAATTTGGCCTTTTCTAAAGTGTAGAAAGTGTAAATCACTCGTGATGGTGGTTGTTGCCAGTATTGTTGTCAGTGTTATTATTAGATATGCCGGTCTGATTCGGTGTATTTGTAGGTTTTTTAACAATTGAATCTTACAGTGTGTAGCACTTAAAAGCTTTACATAAACAGTGCAATGAAGAGTCAAATGATTTTGCTCCAGGAAACATTCTGTTTGACCCAGAGGCTGGTTTTAGTGCTGCTGCTGCTAAACTAAACCATTTTCTCCTGGAATGTCCAAGAATTCCTCCGCGCTGTCTCGGCCTGTCCAGTTCCGTCTAGCTGGGCATTCTGGAGTTAATCTCGGTGTCCCAGTGTTTCTGGCTTTAGGCTTTGAGTGACTGCATTGTGGCGCGACAGAAAGGCTTGTAATCCGCTCTGATGGGGCGGACGGAGGCGTGGAAGTGGAGAGGACAGTGGACATCAGAACCCGAAAGAACGAACAGAGACACACACTCCTGCAGCCGGAGCCCCGCTGGATGTGAAGCGTGACCCTCCAGCTGACTGCCATGTGACAGCCATCGCAATTGCATTAAACTGCATGGCTGACGAGGCCTTGGCCTTTTTAACAGCTACATTTCTCAGGCTTTTGTTTCAAAAACACAATTTTTCAGCACTCAGGTTTGCTGTGACACACACACTGCTGGAGAGTCTCATTACAGAGCAGATTATCTGCACACAGAATCATTTACATCATCTCATGATTCTCCTCCCTTCTGGAAGAAGCGAAGTCCGATTTGCAAGCAGGACAAGCAGAGCTTCAAAGGGAGGCTTCACATGATATTCCTGTTTACTTTCACACATCCTGTAGTCTGGAGATAAGAAACTGCCATTTTTGTGATTGGGGCTGTTTTGGATTTACTGTTTCATAATAATAAACTACTGTTACTCTATATTAAATGCCATCAAGCATTGTTAAATTTATACTGGTGTGACTGGAAGTGCTCTGATCCAGTGGCCTCGGGCTTCAGAATAGTGTGTCAGCACCGTAAGGAAAACACTGTAAATGTACTACAGCCCAAATCAAGTTTTACCCCTTTATGTTTTCTATCTTCACCAAAACTCATTGATTAGATTAACAATCTCACCAAAACCTCCTGAATCCCTTTCCAGCCAGCAACACCAGTACCTACATCTTATTTTTTAGGAGCTGCCAGTATAGAAGTGCACTGACTCCAGATCAGCAGGAAATGCTGCTTTTCTCACACAGGACTGGAGCTTTAAACCCTTTTAAACCTAACCTGACGAGACTGGAGCCCACTGCCCACACTGGGTTCGGCTGGGTTTGCACATCATTAAGGTTTGGGTCTGACGCAGGTCAGCCTGATATTACATCCTGCAGTTCTCACACTTTTGTTTCTCCCCTTACTTTATAATGGTAACACCCAGATTTTAATTTTCAGATTTTAATCTTAATTTTGGACAGCTTCTATATTAGATTATATTATTTCATATAGTTTTACAATAGGGAGTTGGCCCTGTGATCCGAAGGTTGTGGGTTTGAATCCCAGGACTGCTACTGGCACCACTGAGTTTCCCTTGAGTAAAGTAGCGACCCCACACTCTGCTCCCCGGGCGCCGTGTTCCTGACTGCCCGCTGCTTCACTTGGTGAACAGTGTTGGGAGTAACGTGTTACAAAAGTAACAAATTACTGTAATGTATTGCTTTTTGCTGTAACGCCGTAATGTAAGGCATTACAGAAAAAAAAGTAATATTTTACTCAGTACAAATGTCAGTAACACGCATTACAATGCATTTTTAACCCGGAATGAAGTCATGTTTATTTTTCCTCATATAAATTCACCATGGTTGGTCAACTCCTTTTTTGTTTACTGCATAATTCCATGTGTTCCTTCGTCATTTTTTTGTTTATATTAATATTAATATTAATCTACAGTGTAGAAAATAATAAAAACAAAGAAAAAACATTGAAGGAGAAGGTGTGTCCAAACTTTTGTCTGGTAGTGTATATATATATATATATATATATATATACATAAAATGCTGTTTTTTTACCATGTCTCCTGTTATTCTTGCTGTGATCTTTGGGTGGATGGTTACTATTCTCGCATCATGTTGTGTGTAAAGTCCTGCCTAGGAGACAGGAAGCAGGGTTCCCGCCTCGAGTTTCAGTTCACGGTCTCTCAGCCAATGAGAGGGGGCCGTGAGGAAACCCACCAACGGGAGGAGCGGTCGCCATGGTGATGAGACTCTTTTTTTCCGTTGAGCTCGTCTTTGATTGGCCGGGCCGCGGCTGAGGGAAAGCCATGCTGCCAAATGGAAACACGTGCTGTTCTGTTGCCAGGGCTGCAGCCGTCCCAGGACAGACCGTATTGGCCCTCACGTTTCAAAAGGTAACAAACGCTGGGCCTCAGCTACCGCAGCACTCCAGCAGCACAACATTCTCATCTATTCTCATCCTTTTCCCATCAAACCCCTACAAGTAGTTCAGCTTTGAGATGGTTATGAGCAAGAAAAGATAAGATAAAGCTTTATTAGTCCCACTGGTGCGAAATTTGCATTGTTATGGCAGAAAGTGGACAGAACAAAGGTAAGAGCAGCAAAACAATAAAATAAAAGCAACGGTACAATATAGAAAGTACACTATACAAATACTACAAACATATGGACACGTATATGTGTATATAAACCTATATATAACTATCAGTATGTGTATGGGTACATATATATATATATATATATATTTGTGTTTGCATTACCCTTGAAGAAAATGTAAAGGTAAACCCGTATTCACTTCTTTTCAAGATAAACCCGTCTTTTAATTTAAATTCCCCGCCGAGATATGCAACTCGGAAGGTTGCGTGACAAAAGTATTGGGTCACCCGGTTTTCAGAGAATAAAACCTGATCTACTCGGGCTAAAAATACAAATGAGGGTTTGGAAAGGTCTACTGGAGATCTACTGAACTGCGGAGTTTGAAGTGTCTGAGTGCTTTCCCCGCTGAAATATGCAACTCGGAAGGTTGCGGGACAAAAGTATTGGGACACCACGGCGAGGCGAACAAGTCCCCTTGTGCGAAAACATCCAGAAAAAATATATTTGTTGCTACAAATAAACAAAAAAAGGCGGAGGATGTGTTCGGTTCTCAAATAAAATCAGTGTGTCTGAATCCGCAACTCCTGTTCCGCATAAAACTGTTGGACATATATATATGTGTGTGTGTGTGTGTGTGTGTGTGTATGAACACTGGATATATATACACACAAGAAGCAGACACTGACAAACAATAATAATGCACCAAGACAGACTGCACATTGCTCACAGTAATCTTTCGTCCCTTCAAAGTGACAAAACTCAAATCTCATTTGAATGTTTTCTTTTTAAATTATACATCTAAATTCATGAGTTTGCAAAAAAGAACCTGCCCAACATCCCACAGCACCAGACAAAGAAAAACACGTTGTTTTTATCTGTTAAAATATTAACTTATATAAAAATAGGTTTAGATATTGAGATTTTTCTATTTTCACTAGTGTAGATTTTAGCTCCACTAGTAATGTAAGATTCAGACACACGACGTTCTCTGTCTGTTTATGAGGGCTTTTAAAGTTTTAAAGTGTAAAATGAGCTGGACTGAAGTGTAGCACGCGAAAACACGAACTTGGCATCAAACGCGGAGGGAGGCCGAGCAGCTCCGTCAGCAGCTGCAACAGGCAGCAGGATGAGCTTTTGAGTCACAAGTTCTGTAGGCAAATGTTCTATTTTTATCTTTCGAAAATTTTCCGTAGTCATTTATCTTGGATAGTCAAGCTTTTGTTTGCCTATAAAGACTGTTTTTAACAGTAAAATGTGATGCAGCATAGAAGCAAGTGTGACCGGGCCGGCTTGGCATCAAATTTCCGCATCAACAGACAGACTGAACGTTCTAATTACAGTCAAACCTCATTTAATTATCCACACATTTCTATAGACATCTCTCTAGAATAAAAATTCCTGCCAGGCTGCCAGGACTAACATAAAAAGCAGATTGTGACTATAAGTAACAGATTTACAAAGGAAATCCAAATTTAGACACTGCTTGTGAAAAGTATGGTCCGATTCACGTTAAACAGCGCATCAACAAAACCACACTGTGTTTTATTTACAAGTGTAGGATATTGGCTGCGTTTTTATATTTTATTGAACAGAAGCCACATTACAGACAAATATCTTGCCCATCTGCTAAGTGCTTTGATTTAAGGTTGTTTAATGGTATGTGATTATTCTTCCCTGACTGTTGAAGTGAAACCCCCCCCCCCCAAAAAAAATACATAAAGACTCATCAACCCATGACCATCTTTAAAAATATTTGTACAACAACTATGTGAGAGAAAATGCAGCTTTCCCCAGCTGTAGTCCTCCTCTGTTTTAGTGCCATATGCTGTTAGTCTGCCTGGGTGCTTCGGGGTGAAAGTATGTCACAGGCGCATTGCAACAGGACAAGGGTCGACGTTACTGGGGCATCAAAACAAACCAGGCCTGATATCATGCAGCCTGGCTGTCACTTTCATCCTCCCCACTAACTTGTCTTTTACAGTCCAGCAGTGCTAAAGATCACACAGGCATCAGGCGGGACAATGGCACATGAACTGAGGCTTCAGGAAACCTCACAAAGCGCAAATGCTTTTGTTATAATGAATCCATTGGCATTAATAATGCACTAATGCACTAATGTCCGATGGCAGCGCCATCTCCTCTACTGTACCGTATCCACGGCTTCCAGACACACAGGCAGCTGCGCGTGAGTAATTGAATGTGGGAGGCGATCAGGACGAGAGATTTTAATTGTATTAATCTGCCAGGCCGTGACAACAGTGGTGCAGAGGGGAACACCCTCCCCCCCCCCATGTTGCTGATAGCGTGTATGAATCCACAGCATCACTCTGTAATTAGGTGGCAGAATTAATGCTACAAAGACAAACTTCCAATTAGTCCAGTCTGCCGACGTGATGTCACATTCACCGAAAGGAAGAGCCGTGTTGTGGGGGTTCGAGTTAATTGTCTCTACCAGATTACTTTGATCTTTGAGAGTGGTACCGGTTCCTGAGTCGTTTGGTACCGGGCCGCACAGAAAGACAAGTAGCTAATGTTGGGCAACGATTTCATTTTTAAAATTGTGATTAATTGCATTTTTTTTGTGATTAATCACGATTAATCGCATTGTACACAAAATAAAATAGTTCAAAAGAAGTGTAGTGCACACTTTTATTTTTAAAGTACTGCTGTATGAACAAAAGTACAATAACATTTGGTTTAAACACTTTTTAATAAGGAGCTTTTTAACAGCAGTGTTCCCTTTAACACAGTCACAGTTCAAATATTTCTGTAAATCTCAACTTAAACATTAATGTAATCAAATCAAATATATGGAACCATTATAGCAGCTGTAAAGGGGACATTAAAGTCTCTGTTGGTGTAATGGTCAGGTGTCCGAATACTTTTGCCCACGCAGCGTTCTAGGTCTCAGCGTGTTTTCATGGGGGTCATATAATATGGACAAAAGTAATGGGACGCCTGACCCCCGCGAAAACCAGTCGAGACGTAGAGCCATAGTCAGAATATATGTCTCTGCGTAGAGCTGCGTGCTGCACACTCACGAGCACAAAAAAGCAATGAAATAAAAGGGTTAAAAAATTGCGTTAAGTAAATAATGTGTTCACACGATAATTAATGTGCCCAGCCCTAGTTATAACATTTTATTTTTAGACCTGCACATATAGTGCACGATATTTCCATTATTATAGATATATTATAAATTATAAACTATGTAAGGACTTGGGTCCTCATCTGTGTATGTCACCTCACGACATGTTGCTGTTCAGTTAAGCATCTACTTGGACGTTCAGACTGTTTCTGATATCCTCACCCCAGTTCGGATTGATAATGATACTGAGGATCGGATCGGCACGCTCCTACTCATAAAGCGAGGCTTTACATGCTTTAAATGCTGAAATGGAATGTGCAGTTGGCGCATGTTCATGTTTATACATCAGAGAAGCTGTTTAAGTGTGTCTGAGCATGTTAACGTATGTGTGTGCATGTTTATTTACAATAATATGTTTTCTCTTGAGGCATTTAAATATCTGAATGCCTGTCCCCTGATCCTACAGTGTGTGTTGTCTAAATGTGACTCTTCAGAGAGCCTCTGGCACTGATCTGCTCCAGGCTCTCTCACCTCCTCTCCTGACGACAATTCAGCATGATCAATCAACTCAAGCAAAAAATAGCTCTGACAAAACCTAAGCCAACGGTTCGAGACACACCACAGATCACACATTCAGCCACAGACCCTCCAAGAGCCTGGCAGGGCCCTGTGGCATCTCAGCCCAGGATATTCGTAGCCACTGGAGGACCCACAGACGCTTCATCCTGCACTTATTCAGGCAGAAAAAGTTCCTCCACTGGTGAAACAAATGTAGTGCGAAAGGCTCTGGCGAGTTCAGGAGCTTCTGGAAGAGTAATGAAGTGAGCTCATAGTGGAGGCCTGAGTTAGAGCCAGCTCACGTGTGCGAGTCATGTTTCTCGGGTGGGGTGGAGTGGGGGGTGTGGATGGAGCTGAGGGACGCTGGGTCGTATCCTGGCCTCCACTCCAGCCTCGTTTTCCCACAACGTTCTGTTTTTTCATGTGTGCGTCCAGAGCTCAGTGAAAGACGGAGCACATCTGGAGCCGCTGCTGTGGAGCGCAGCCAGGCGCCGTTCCCTCGTACACACACTTTTACACACTCGGAGGAGGACGCCCTGGTGACACTGATCCAGAGCGTAGTCTCTGTGTCTAATAAGACCCATTATCCATGAAAGACACAGTGTTTAAGAGACATTGCTTGGAGCTCGTCCACTTTGTGGTCCCAAGAAACTATTTTTCAAGTAACTGGGAATGATCAGAAGGCATTGTAGCGCCTTGATGAGCAACACATGCAGCACGAGGCGTCACATACAGAACGAACCTTCTGGATTCACGATCTTCAGATCTCTATTACAGATTTTCTGAATGATTAGAAATAAACTAAAGGGTTTTTTTTTCTACTGATGAATGCATCTACAGGTTAATTCCTAACTCTTCTAAATGTTCACTTTTGGAGGCCAGTCAGGTTAGTCTGTTTTTAATTAACATGCAGGCATGGAGTCATGGAGGTTGGTTCTGGATGTACGTGGTCACGTGTTTCGAGCACGATGGGGGCTGCCAGGCCGACAGCAGTCTTGAGTGACGCGCAGAAATCTGTCTCTATTAACTCTGAACGCGTGAGCACAGCGCATTTAAAACAGTCCCTTAGGAAGAAACGACGAGTTCTGCCCTCAAAATGTAGCATTGATTTTTGTTCTGGAAAACAGTTTTTTAACTTGGTGGTCTTAAGTTGGTGGTCCTTTCAATTCTGCTCGGTTTTATTTGTACAGCTGGTTTTGTCACATAGCTGTTCATCGGCAGTTGCTCTGACCTGCTAATTCCACAGTGATCGCAGGACCCAGCACTGATTAACTTCTGCCTCTGAAGAACTAGGGTGGGAGTGCATAGATAAGATAAGATAAACCTTTATTTGTTCCACAGTGGGTCACAGCAGAAAGTGGACAGAACAAAGGTACAAGAACCAAAAATAAAAACTATATCAACAGTACAGTATAAAAAAGTACACTGTACAATCTAGAATTATAAATATGGATGTACGTATTGAAAATATGTATAAATATGTAGACTCAGATAAATATATGTATGTATGTACACATTGAGTATTTGACTATATCTATGTATAAATGTACAGAGTGGATATATAAATATATGTAAGAACACTGTGGATATATATATATACACACACACACACACACACACCAGTACGCAGCGGAGAGACAGGCATTGACAAAAACAGTAATAATGCACCAGAAGAATTGCACATTTATAAATTGCACATTAGAAGAAGCTCAACAATGAGCAGAGCTGCTGTAACAGGCTGCCACTCGCTGGGCGCCGGAGGTATTTTGTTATTCCAGGGGCGCACAGCTCTGGTTCTAAAAGACCAGTGTCAAGTATGGTTTGGTTTACCTACTCAAACATGCCTGGTTCCACCCATCAGCTCTTTTGGTGGGTTTAGTGGTTTTTGTGATGCTGGATGATGGCCTTCCAGGGCTTGAGTGCAGAGATGAATGAAGTTGTGTCTTATGGCACAGGGGGTCATGGGGGAGCCGGTGTCCTGGTGATTAGGGTGTTCGTCTGCGATCAGGAAGTCGTGGGTTTGATTCCCAAGACTGCTAAGCACCTCTGAATAAGATACTGCTCCCGTGCTCCTGGCTGAATGCATTAGCACATGGTCTCTAATAAAATAGTATGTAGTATGTAGTACACAAACAACTAGCAAACATCATCAAACAACAAAGGGAACCTCCAAAAAGGGGGAAATTGTAAATTATGATTGCTGGGTAAGATGGACACTTGAAAGCAGTCAATTGTGCTCAAACTGCCCCTTAAATACACAGCAAACAACAAAACATCACTGTGTGTGTGTGTGTGTGTGCTATTTCAGGCTAGATTTGTAATAAAACTAGATCAGATTCATTCTTATTTCCCTCCTGTACGCTGTATTTTGTGCTGATGGCCTGGTGAGCAGATTGCTTCCATCAAACGGTGAAAACGGCGTCCGTATGAAGGAAAGTAGCCAGGAGGAGTAAAAGAGGAAGGCGGCCAAACGTGGCACAGCAGAAAGCAACAAAAACAGAATTATGACGATGAATCATGCCTTCAGACCCTCTTTCAGAAAAGGGACACCAGGGACTGCTTTCAGATCTGCGCTGTGCAGCTCTGGCTGTGACGAGCGGGCTTAAACCGCGGCTTTACTCCACCCCCGCCTTTACTAGCCCAGAGTGGGGGGGCCGGGGGGCCGGGGGGCCGGGGGGCCGGGGGGGGGCAGGGGGGTGCTTTAATGTATG
>JBBPCY010073695.1:0-10148 GCA_037974405.1 Brachyalestes nurse | reverse complement strand
GTGTGATGCATTTTGGAAACAGGAGATGAGCTCCTGGACTAATGCGCCACCTGGTTTGAGAAAGCCGTTCTCAAAGACTTACTTTGTCATTATTTGGGTAGCACACACATTCTGAATGCCTTCGGCAGAATTCAAATAAGCCATTTTCAAATTCCAAGATTAATCTAGATTAATCTAGATAAAAAAAAAATAATCTATGCCCACCACTAGTTAAAAGCAATAAAAAATCAACAAAAAGAAGTCTGGCATAGGACTTGGGGCTCTCCATATGTTGATACAGACTGTTCAATAGCATCAGAGTGGCATCCTCCACACCTCTACCAACTCTGTATGCAAATTGCAGTGGATCTAAAAAATCCTGCACCTGAGCTTGGACCACCTGCTTTGACTTTCATAAAAGTCTTCACCACTAGTGATGTTAGTGCGACAGGTCTAAAGTCATTTAGGCCTTGGGGTTTGAGCACTTAGCAACAGGGACAATAAGAGTGTTTCCAAATGTCAGGAATATTCTGTTCCACACATACAGTAAATATATAATGGAAAATGCCCCCAAGTTGCTCTGCACAGGTCATGAGCACCTTGCTACAAATCTGAGTGGGATTGAACTGCCTGGAGAAGAAACTACATGGATGCAGTTTCTGGTCTGGACATTGCTGGGAGAGGACAGCTCCTGCGCCCACATCGGCGTCCACCTCCACAACTAGCTGCACCCGAATCAACGAATGCAGTTGTCTCGATCCGTTTGTGGCCCAATTGAACAGTTAAATGGGAAACAGGGGGTAAGGTGGAAGAAATCACCAGCGAACCAGGCGGGAGCCCCCCTATTCACCTGGTCTGTCCGTTTACCGGACAGAGAAGACAGATGGCCCTATGGTGCTTGGGGGTGGGACAACAACTACATGAGTTCCCCTTTGGCTCCCGAGTGGTCCACCGGAGGAGGTGGAGAAGCGACTGACGTAGACTCCACAGTTGTTGAAGCTGGAGAGGTGGTGTTCCGGGTTTGTAACATGATGGTTGACTGGGTGGTCTTAATTTTAGTTTAAGTCTAGTCTTAGTGTCAAGCTGTCATTTTAGTTTTTATTAGTCTTAGTCACATCCATACTCTTTTTAGTCTAGTCAAGTTTCAGTCAACTAAAAGTCTGATGTAACCAGTAGTAATATATCTAAATATTAGACATTAGCAAAGATAAATAAGTAAATATCTTGGCAAATTCATATTTTCCGTGTAAAGAATCAGGAAAAATGCATTAATGAAACAGACTAGAACGTAGAGGGTTAAATATATGTACTTTTTTTAAAAAAAAAAGGGCTGTCCTTTACTTAATTTCATTTTTATTTAAAAAAACCCCAAAAACAAACATTTCTGTTTATTATGTTGAAAAACTGTAAAGATGCGGGTGAGTTAGCATAGTACTAGAGCAGATTCTTGTGCTGGGTGTCAGCCAATGAGAGCCCAGCTGTTTTTTTTTCTCCCAGGATTTTCATGTGAATTTGTTAGTGAGATGCCGTTTGTAAAAGAATAATTTTTTTTATTGATGCAGACGAGAACTTTTACCAAACCACTTTCAATGCTTTGTGAAGTAAAACCGTTGGAGAAGTGAATGTTTTCATTTCACTGCCAAACATTGATATATGCTTCAGTGAGCCGAAGAAAACCGTGAGTTACTACCTAGCGTGAGCTGCTAAGTTGCTAGTGGTCTGAAATTAGCAATGTAGTTTGTGCAGGCATTTCTAGTTTATGAGATTTAAGTTTTACAGTGCTATCTGCTCTCTCTATATGTCAGCCATTTCGGCAACTTCAAGGAAGACCTGAAGTTGTGAGCTGTGATTTCTGATGAGTATTGAGTGTTTGCTGTTGACTGAAACTGTTCTGATGAATGAATTTTCCTGCTCATTTAGGCCTGTTCATATTAGTAATGATTTAGAAAATGCCCAGTACATTGGTTTTTATGTAGTTTTACTCATACCATGAGTTACCTAATGCCCCTCTCACCCAGTGTGTGTTTTACACAGAGATGTAGGGAAAGATATTAACATGTTTTGTGACGATTGGGTTGAGTTAAGGAATGAGATTCTTGGTGTGTCCAAAATCGCGCACTTACGTGAGTGCACTGAAATGTAGTGCGTAATGCACACTGAGCACTTCCTTCTGTAGTGCACACTGCCGTGGGTAAGTGATGTCCTAAATGTAACCCTAACGTTTTGCACTTAGCGGAAGTGACGGACTAGCATTTGATCGCAATTCTCCAGTGTAAGTAACATTTACAAACTACAACATAGAACATTTATAACATGTATAACCTATGTATGACTGCCTAACTGGCAAAAAAACTGCTAACATTTACATCTGCTAACATTTCTAACTGTCGTCAGAGTGTGACAGGCTACACACCGCATTATTACATTTATATGAAGCAGTTGCCTCCACTTGGGCTTGAGTTTCATTGTTGGGCGCCATTATTCAACTCTGGTGGTAGAGGAGTTCAGCAGTGGTGGCAAGCCAAGCTACACTGTGTACAATTATTAGGCAAATGAGTATTTTGACCATATCATTTATACACGTTGTAACTCCAAGCTGTATAGTCTTGAATGCTTATTGGATTGAAGCATATCAGGTGATGTTTATTTGTGTAATGCGGGAGGGTGTGGTCTAAGGAGAGCAACACTGTATATCAAGGTGTGCATAATTATTAAACAGCTTCTTTCCCTCAGGCAAAATGGGCCAAAAATGAGATTTAACAGACTCAGAAAAATCAAAAATTGTAAAAAGTCTTTCAGAGGGATGCAGCACTCGAAATTAGTAAGATGTTGGGGCGTGATCACAGAACAATCAAATGTTTTGTTGCAAAAAGTCAACAGGGTTGCAAGAAACGCGTTGATAAAAAAAAGACGCAAGTTAACTGGCAAAGATTTGAGAAGAATAAAGCGTGAAGTTACCAGGAACACATTATCGTCCAGTCCCACCATGTTCCGTAACTGCAACCTGTCATGCCAGAGCGGCTTTCGGAACTCTCATTTCTTGGCTACCGTATAGGGCCCGGTGTGGGACGATGGACGAGGGCAAGGTGACAGCAGTGACTGAGTGGCCAGAGCCCTCAACAGTGAAAGAGCTACAGAGGTTTCTGAGATTTGCAAACTTTTATCGCAGATTCATCAATAACTTTAGTACTGAGGCAGCACCGTTAACCAGCCTGTTAAACGGGAAACCTAAACACCTAGTTGTGACGCCAGCCGCCAGAGCGGCTTTCGCATGGCTAAAGATATTATTCACTACAGCCCCCGTGCTGAAACTTCCCGACCCCGCTAAGCCATTTATTGTGGAAGTGGATGCCTTAGAGGTTGGGTTGGGAGCGGTGCTGTCCCAGTACCACGAGATCCCCCCGCAAGTTATACCCGTGTGCCTTATTCTCTCGTAAGATGACCGACGCGGAGCAGTATTACGACATCGCCAACCGTGAACTGCTAGTGGTCAAAGTGCCGTTAGAGGAGTGGCGTCATTGGCTGGAGGGACCCAGATACCGCTTTAACGTGTTTACTGACCATAGAAACCTAGAGTATATTTGGCAGGCTAAGCGTTTATGTCTAAAACAAGTACGGTGGGCCCTTTTCTTTAGCAGGTTTAATTATGAGATTTCGTATCGTCCGGGCTCACTCAATACAAAAGCCAATGCTTTATCTCAACCTTATCCCATGCCCAATGAACATAATTCGGACGAGCACATTATTCCTTCAGAACTTATCATAGCGCCCATTACGTGGGCTTTGGACACTGAAATCGCGCGTATGATTTCTCCCAAGTTGATTCCTCAGTAGCGTCCCCGAACCTCTGTGAGCACGTGTAATTGAATGGGCGCATAATCAAGTAGGTCAAGTAGGTTTTTATTGTAATTTTTACCATATACACAGTACATAATAAAAACGAAACAACGTTCCTCCAGGACCATGGTGCAACACAAGAGCAGAACAGAACACAAGTGCAGACAGGACAGAACACAAGAGCAACGATACAACTAGATGAGACAAAACAACATTCAGTGCATATGATAATGGCTATATTTAGGATAAGTACAGTATTTTGACCGGTACTGTATTCAAGCAGCAGAGGTGTAGAACAGAGTTCACATGTGCAAAAAGATGCAGCTTTTCTCTTATCTGAAGTAGCGTCTGGTGGTCATAAACATGCGTATCAGCTGTTTGGATGCACATGTTTGGCGAGTTTCAGAGTGGAGTTTTTGAAGAAAAGACACACATTTGCACCAAGTGGACCCGGGGGTAGCCGCTGCGACCTATTGCGCCGCCATCTTGGAAGTCTTAATATCCTCATAAATGCCAGAACCCAAGCAGAATATTGCCCACCACACTGCCTCTGCCAGCTTTATTTTTGAAGTAAGCAACAAACACACCAGAAGGTCTACACGATGTAAAAGAAAATGTGATTAATCGATTAGACCACCTTCTTCCATTACTCCACTGTCCAGTTCTGATGTGCAATCGCAGGGGTGTACAGTATGGGTATTCTGACTGGTCTGCGACTAAGCAGCCCCATATGCATTCACTGTGTGTTCTGGGACCAATGTATAAAGAACCTCCTCATAATGTAAAGTGATGGTTGTCAGTGAGACTCCAGACAGTGCACATTTTGTTTTTTTTCTCTATGATTTCCAATTTGGTTGGAAGCAATTAACCACTAATACACTTACATTAAATCCTCTTTATACCTTAAAAGTCATAGGCTTTGGTTTTAATAAATTGTTATATGTTTTGATATTAACAACTGATGAAAATCAGACTCAGGGTCAGATATGAGAAAGCTACCACCAGCAACCATTATAATTCCTAGAATCTCAGAGCCAACTGATGTTGTGGGGACCCGGAGCACTTGTTTGAGAACAACTGATGCAAAAAGGGATTTCTGTAAGCACTCCTAAATATGTAAAAATATTTACATTATATAGAGGTTCTTCATGTCTTTAAAGGATTGTTCACAATCATATCTCATTGGAATAAATGGTTATTTAGGAAACAAAAATGACTAAACATCCCCCACAAACCTTTTTTGTGTAATATTAGACAATAGATAAAAACATGGATTTGCACAAAAATGAACTAATATATAAATAAAAGAGTACAGTCAGACAATACAAAACAGAAAAAATTAAGATGGAATAGTTGGAAAAAAAACACATCAGATATAGTGCCATAAATACTGGACATAAATACCGCCCACACCCACTGCTGAATGGTAGTAAATAATCAACTGAACAAAAAAGACAAACAAACAAATAAATAAATCTAGGGCTCTGAATATTTAACCATTTTTAAAGTGCCTTTGGTGGCTCATAATCCCCTGCATCTGTCAAAGAAACACACATTTAATGAGTAGAAATGGTGAATCGCTTCTTGATCACTCCTCAGATATGACTTCGCCATCTGTACACTCGCTCACCTGCACATCTCTGCTGTCGCTCTGCTTGAATTTGAGATGCGAAAGCTTCTTTGACACAGGTAATCTGCCTTTTTATGAAAACAGGCATTATTTTTTAATTCACAACTTATTATGACGATTTCAGAGTATTATATAAGGTGGTGCACAGCTCGTGAAATTATTCGCTAATGCAAATAACGCCAATGCAACAGGAGTGCCGTAAGCAAAGGAACGTTAATTTGTGGCTTAGGTGATCCTGAATCTAATTTCAGGCCTGCGGCTAATGCCATTTGTAGAGATATTGGGGGAAAAGGGAAGAGAAAGCAGGTCTAGATTAATATTGAGATTACATTAATGCAGCACACCTGCCTTCGTGTTCCATTTACAACCTCCTTGCTTGAGTAATAAAGAGAGAAACCATTACTGCTGGTGGAGCTTCATGTATGAACAGGCGTGCGGGTTTTGTGTGCTCAGTGTTGAGGAATAATGGGGTTTAGAAAGTCGTCTCTGAAGATGAAAGGAATTTTCAATAATATTAACAAGGATTTGCATTTGAGCTGTTTCTATGAGGCAGTAAGGCTTATTTGTGCAAAACTGTAGCACGAGTTTTGATCCTAATGAAATGCTTTGGAGTTTTTTTGGAATGCAGAAAGGGGTTGCAGATCAACGGTATTTACAACAGGTGGAAATGGAAACTCAAGGTCAGCAATGACAAAGAGAACACTAGAAACCTTTATGCTTCATAGAATTCTGAAGTAGGACTCTTTACTTTCCAAATTACCGATGAAAAATCTTTACTAGATGATTCACAGTTGTGAAGTAGATTCCCTTTTTTAGTCCAATATATAATTCTTATAGAAATATATATACTGGTAGAAGCAAGATAATCTTCTTAGGTCCCTCATGCTACAAATATCTAAACGGTATGAAATAAACGGTAGTTTAATTAGTTTATTATGTAGTAACTACATAATCCATCGTACAATTATCTAGTAACATAAGAATAATTATGTAATTTATATCAACTGTTCAGAAAAATGACAGGACTGTAGAGCAAACAGTGGTTTGGGAGGACAAGTGAACAATTTATATTAGATTAACATTTCTACAGTCAGTCTTACCCAGAGTGACATAGAGTTTAATCACAAAGATAAGTGATTGCAGCATTAGGAGTCTTGCCTAAGTCGTAGAATAGTTTACTTCCCTTTGGGGAACTGAGCCATGGCTTACCATGTGGTTCCCACTACACCATGTGGGTCCCACTACACTATACCAACTGGGCTATTTACAAATTCAATTCATGCAGATGAACACAAGTACAACTACATAAACAAAACATACCCAGTGCAATATAAAACCATTGTGGGGCGAGGAGGCAGAGTACTCTAATAGACACACAAGACTGAGCATGGGGTTCCTCCTTTACGAGAGCCAGGTGAGCTAAGTGAAGGGAGGAGCCAGGACTCTATAAAACATGGGCTCTCCAGGACTAGGAAAAGAGAGGAAAAAGACTGACAATAGGAAAGAGAGTGGTGCAAACAAGGAAAGACACAGGTAGTGGGAGGGCCTGTGTGGTATTTCAACCCTACTGTAGGTGGTGGTGGTGGTTTGGATGTTCTTTTCGAGACTGTAATGCCTTTTGTTTAAATTAAAGCTATGAAGTTCACCAACTCCCGTGTCTCTGTGTGTGTCTGGGTGTGTGGTTAGACCTCCTAGCCTGCGGTTGGCGGCCATTCTCCGGGCCAAACGTCACATCCTATGTTTACTCACATTTTTTAAAAATGGAAACTGGAGTAAAATTGTTTCTGTCAGCAATATGTAATGTAAAGACTTGTTTTCCTTGCATTATTAAAAGTTAAAATCATTAAGTCGAAATAATGGCCAATTTTCTCAAGATTTTGAGTTAATAATGAATTCAGTTATTCTGTTAAATCATTATTTGTCTTAATAATGTAAAATTTTTTCAAATATCACATATTTGGCATACTGGTGCCGACATGAAGCCCCTATATATATAAGTGTCCAATTAAGAAAAAATTAAAAATAGTAGCGACAATGAGTTTCTACAATGTTTCTAAAATCACTCAAAATGTAAGTAGATTTGCCTCTTAGACGTCATGTTATCATCACAACCCTTATTGTGTAATCTTACGTACTGATGTATACAGAATTGATTTATTAATTAGATCTAAGACCTAAGAATGTATTTCTTTGGCATTTGTGTCGCTGAGACAGGATTTAGAAAGTTGGTAGGGAGCTTTGACAGTGTGACATATTCATGTGGGAATTTTTTTGGATGTGTGTATTTTTGTGCCAAAAGCTTTGTGTTTAAAACAAATTTCACAATATCTATTTATATAGTAGAGATCCATTTAGTAGAGAATAACACAGATTAGCCACAACACTAAAACCAGTGACATGTTAGGAGAATAACAGTGATTACCTCATTAGAGTGGGACTTGTCAAATGTGGGATATATTAAGCCAGCCCGGTCTCACAAGTTTTCGTGCAGTAATCACAAAATACAATTTAATCAAAATACGTGCTGCGATCACGATTTAAGGGTTTTTTTGTGTTAGGACAATGCTTCACTTTTGTGTGACCGCTGGTGCACTACCCTGTATTTTCGGCAGTATCAGGGGTAACTGGTGACTGAGAGACAGTAGGAGAGAAATAATGAGGCGATACTTTATTGTATTTGTTTGCAAAGTGGTTAAAACAGGTTGAAATGCCGTGAGACAGGAAAAGTCCCTAATCCTAACTTTAAACCTAACCCTAAACCTAACACTAAACCTAACCTTAACCCTAACCTTAACCCTAAAATACATAGGTTAGTGAAGCGTTGTCCTAGCACAAAAAGTGAAGTGTTTTCCTAATAGGAAAAAAAGCCCTAAAAAAGTATTTTGATTAAATTGTATTTCGTGATGGCTGCACGAAAAGTTGTGAGATCGGGTTGATTATGCAGTGAGTTGGTTATATGTGGAAACAGGAAAAATGGGAAAATGTAAGGATCTGAGCCACTTTAACAGGAACCAATTTATGATGGCTAGAGAGTCAAAACATCCCAGAAACTGCAGGTCTTGTGAGGTTCCAGTGTATAATCGTCCAAAGAAGGACAACTATCGAACTGATAACATGGTCATGGGTACCCAAGACTCATTGATGCCAGAAAACTAGCGGGTTTGATCTCTCAAGTTCATCAGAACAGTACCATGGAGACGTATCATGTTTGGATGATCAAGTGCATGTGCAACACTTACCTGGGGAAGAGTGACACCAGGATGCACTATAGGAAGAAGGTAAGCCGGCAGAGGGAGTGTGATGCTCTGGACAATGTACTGCTGGGAAACCTTGGGTCTTGGCATTCATGTTGGACGTTACTTAGAAACGGACCACCCACCAATCAAGGTCACCCCTTAACAGCAACAGTATTCCCTGACCGAGCAGCTGGACTAACTAGTGCAGCCCATTGAGGCCCCACCTCACAACTTGATGGATCCGAGCTGTTTTGGCAGCACAAGGGGGACCTAAATCATATTAGGTATGTAGCTATAATACTATGGCTGATGATTCCTTTAAGAACTTTTCAGTAAATACTTCTTTGGAGAACTGTTTTTGCAAATAAGGTGTATTAATAAGGAAAACCTTTTATAGAGATTAAGAATCTTTCACATGATGTAAAAGTTCTCAAAGGAACAGTTGAATTGGTTTTGCACAATAAGTTAAGGCTCTTTCCATGCAGAAACCCTTATTTTCAAATGTTTCTTTAGATAATTCTTATAGGGCTCTCCCTGTGTCCCCCAGAACTCTTTGTGGCTATTCAATGAGCTGAATGTCTTAGACAAATTTCTCTTTTTTGTATTAAAGTTTTATTTAATACAAATCTACTGTAGTGTGAAAGAACCACAAATAAAGAGTGAAAGAGTATCTGTTCTGACAACTCTGTTTGGAAAATAACAGCTTTGTATAATGCGGTTATACCGCTACACTGAATATATCACAGAATGCTATTTGCAAATACGTCTGTTGTAATAAGTCAGAAGCAATTGGCTACATTACATTAGGCTAGATTAGCAGGAGATATTAGCAGGCTATATTATACCAGCCTATATTAGAACCATAATCATTTTTAGGCCATCTGTATGCTTCCGAGCAGCTGAAATTTACAACTTAAACAGGGAATGTGAATTGACAAACAAATGCTGCTCCACTGAAGCTTTCATTATTTGTTTAACTTGCTAGCTGAAAGCTTAGCTAGATTCTAAATGACAAGCTTGTGTGTGTGTTTGTCACCAACATGCTTCTGAACTACTGTATATGTGGTATTGTGGTATTGATTTGGAATTCAATTCGGTATACATTGACTACTCAAAATGTGCATACAAATGCGTGTTTCCATTTCTGTGATAGACAGGCTCAGGTCTTGAGCCACCCATAATTTCTTCATATTTTGGTTCCCAGGAGCTAGAGTTTTATATATTTTAATGCAGTCTCGAGAAATAGTTCTCCAAGCTTCCTGAAGGACTTCCGAAGTCATTTTCAGTCCAGTCCCTGAAACTGACCAGTTTCAGAGGAATGCTTTTTCTAAGCCACACAGTGACCAATTAAGTGTAACAAAACATATCTAACTGAAGTCCTGAACCACTGAAGATTCCAGATGATCAGGCGGTGATCAGTATACTGGTGGTGCTGAATGCTGAGTGGTTGGAACTCCTTTATCTAG
>JBBPCY010073694.1:0-10149 GCA_037974405.1 Brachyalestes nurse | reverse complement strand
TCAGACTGAAGTTGCCGCAGGGTGACGGTATGGGCTGGTGATGCGTCTCGTATTACACAGCATTGAGTTTAGGGTCCAACGCAAGCTGCAAACTGGAATATAGAGATCGGGGCTGTCCGACCGATATCCGATATCAAATTTACGGCTGTACCGGACCTGATACCGATATCATATCGGATTGGGCCCATCTCTATTTAAAACGTGTCAACTTTACTGAGGCTTATGATTGCATAGCTTTTTTTTCCCTCCAAATAAATTCAGTTGCAAAAGATCTGATGACCTCAAAACATAAAATTTACTGAAATGAAAACTACGGTTTCTGATGGTATTTTCATCAGCCCACAGTGACTCACAGGCTACCTGCTGCTGAGCTGTATAAATGAAACAAAGCCAGGACTGGAGTTTCTGTCCTGTAGAATGTTCTTGCTTACTAAAGAGAGGGGGGAAAAAAGTTTTCCTCTTTATTAAAATGGTGCTGATATATTGTACTTTCTCATAAATCCCCCAAATTAAGTTTGACAAAGGACAGCTCCTTGAAGAAGAAATGAAAATTTTGAGCAATGTAACTGATGAAATAAAATTAAAAGACAATATGAAGTAAACAGTGATAGATGTGTGCTGTTTCATTTTATAGACCTCAGGAGGTGCAGCGCTTACAAACTAGCCCATAGTCTGTAGTTGTGGTGAAGGAGTTGTTTTCACTATATCATTCCTTCTAAGCATTGTGTGATGGATGATCTGTAACTGTGGTCATTTGGTTATTTTGTTGTGGTGATGTTCCATACTGCTGCTCAGAGTCTAAAGGGGAAACCCTGGTGAACAAGCTTGCGTGTGGCACTCGTGCACTTGACAGAATTTTTAGCACAGAAGCCTATCATGTTGCTTGTATGAAACTGACCCCAGTAATGGTGCGTCCATCTGCGGAGGGCTGCACAGCTGAACGGTCAGGCTGGTCAGTATGAAAAGGTTTATTCTCTAAAGAAGTCTTTAAGAGAATCCTCTGGTAAATGGCATTATTCGACAACAGGAATTTGGATGAACCGTGTGATGTGTAAGAGCTTAAACTACAGGACATGATGTACTATAGTACTGGCCTTGGGAAAAGTACATATAAATACATACATTTGACTGATGAGGTTTATGCAACTCTCTTAGTTTTGTTGTGCTTTTCTGTTTGTCTGGCTGATGACTTTTTTTTGTCTGTCTGTAATACTATGATTACTTGATTGAGAATTTATGAAACATAAGAGTAGTGGGTTCAAGCCTTAAAATGTCTATGCACTCTTTAGTGAAGCAAAAGTAAGTTTGAAATAGTTTGAAAAATCAATAAAATGATCTTTCAAATCTACAGAGCCCCACAGACATGATGCTGCTGAAGAAGGAACAGAAGGATGCCGAGCTGGATAAGAAGATCGAAGCGTTGCGGAAGAAGAATGAGGCCCTTATGAAGCGTTATCAGGTAAGAATGCTTTCCCTAGACTGTTATGAGAGCGATGGCCCTCAGTCCAATTAGTACCAGGAATCATTCTCCCCTCCATTCATACCCAACGGATGTTGAATGTAGTAACTACCTAGAGATTTCATGTTAATAGTAAATGTTCAGTTTGATTCAGGGTGTTTTCACACTTGGTACGTTTCAGCCCTTAAAGCGAACTCGGATTGATTAGTCAGAATTTTTGCGTTTATGTGAACACACCAAACGAACTCGAACATAGAGCCTAACTGAAAGGGACCTAGAGATTCTTGTTATGATCAAGTTCCTCTACCAAGTCGCTAAGCCTCAAAGCATTCTTGCTCTCCATCAGTTTCAGTGAAGAAACATAGAAGCAGAGATCTTTGTTGAAAGTAGAAGTTTGGTAGACCTTTAAACTAATCTACTAAACTAAAATTCCCAAAAATGGGAAATGTGAAGAAACAGCAGCAGCAGGTTGGATGATGAACTAAAGTGTGAATAGAAAAAGAACTGAGACCCCTTCAGAGCTGAAGTGGAGCAGAAAGAGAACAGAGTCCCCTGGTTTCTTTAAAGAGGACTATATGTAAAAACACCCTAAAATGTTTTGTTTGATTCAAGGTTTCGTTCAGTTTTTCAGTTTGTTTTTTATCCAAAGAGTGGGACAATTATACTCTCCTGCTCTTTGCTCTGAAATATCATTCACTTATTAGGACATTACTTACTCTGCAAGCTGGCGACTTGTAACTGATGTGAGCGTTATGTTTAAATTAGGGCTGTCAGTATATTAAAAAATTTAATCGCGATTAATCGCATTTTTGCCATAGTGATTAATCTTGATTAATAACACCTTCAAGTCTGTCCTAAACATCCTGTTTTCAATACTCTTATCAACATAGGAGTAGACTAATATGTTTGCTTTGTACAGATCCATATTCAATAGCTCAGCGCTCGCATTACTTCGGTGAAAGCACCGAACTTTCAAAATGAAAAACTGGGGCTACCTACGCGATACAATAATAAAATAATAGCAACTTGGGGGACTAAAGATGGTTTCTGTGTGAATATCCGTTCATATATACCACAGCACAAGTCAGTTATGAAACGAAATATGTCTGTCATTGTAGTTTTGGTTTGTAAAAAACGAACAACCTATAAACATTTATTTATTTAGTTATTTAGATTGCAAGTCACAGTTAATGAACTCAATCACAATTCCCATTTTCCTCTAGTTCATTTGATCTCTTTAATATGAAATAAGATTTTTCTGTTGTGCACGTAGATACTAGGGATGCACTGAAAATTCGGCCGCCGAATTTGCATTTACGGTTTCGTTTTTTTTTTTTACGCGACCGAAACAGTGATGATGCAACCGCAGCCTGCACGCGGCAGACTGGTTTAGAGTCAGTATGTCTGCCATTTGGGCGCATTTTCGATATATTTAAGAAAGACACACAGAAATCCGTTTGTAATAAAGACTTTCTCAACGTCGGGATTAATTTATCATATAAAATCAAAACATCCCTATCGCCATGCAGAGCAGGGGCGAACTGGCAATCTGCGTCCTGGAAAAGTCCAGAACGGCCATCCGGAGCGCGGCAGAACAAAAGGGGGAGAGAGAGAGAGAGAGAGTAAGAGAGAGAGATTTAAATTCAGCGCGGCAGAACATACAGATTGCCAATCTGCCCCTGATGCAGAGTATGAAGCGCAGAAAAGGCAAGACCCTTCGAGCACACCCACTCCGTCTGTTAATATATGGGCTATGCCAGTCTTCGTTTTAATACACTATTTTGTTATTGACCTACAGAGAATGTTGTTTTATCTTTCAACAGTTTTTAATGCACTTGTTCTGAATGCACTTTGTTCATGCACTTCATTCAGAATGTTAAAATGTACTTGAATTCAAGAGAGAAGATATTTAATTGTATAGTATTTCAGCTATCTTGCTTTAGGCTATTCATGAGTGGGGCCAAGTAAAATATTATATTCCAAATTGTATTTTATATTGTGCATTGTTTGAATGCTAAATAAATATTTTCATAGTTCTGTAACAGATTTATTCTTTTAATAATTTAATAATTATAATTTCTTTCGGGTTTCGGTTTTCGGCCGAATCATTTCGGTGCATCCCTAGTAGATACTTCATTGAAGTTCCTTTAAATCCAAAGATTGGCTTCAAGGAATATTTTACTCAAAACAATGAACATGAAATTAAAGCCACTTTGTTTGGGCAGCACACTCAACCTGTTGTTGAACTAACAGGCTATTACATTTGTTCTGGCCTGTGTTGTGTGCCTCAGGAGGTAGAGGAGGACAAGAAGCGAGCAGAGCAGGAGGGCATGGCCCTGCAGAGCCGTAAAGGAAAAGCTGAGGACCTGACCATCACCATCAACAAATCGCTTGCTGTCAGTACCTCTGCTCCCACCACCTTTTATTTAACAAGTTAATTATAGTTTCAGTGTCAGCTTAGGTGATGCAGTGTTGTGCTCTGTCTTATTTATACTCTACAAATAACCGAGGGGTACTTATGCTCTCATTACTTGGTAATGAAAGCGGATCATTATCCATATTAGCATTTTAATGTTATTAGTTTGTTCAAAATCCATTAATGAGTTATTAATGATTAGTGATTAACTGCAGTGTTCGGTGGGAAGTGACCGATATATGTTCAAAAAATGTTAACTTTTTGTTTCTGGTGCAGGAGAAGCGTGTGGTGACCAAAAAGGGCTCTGGAGGTGTGAGCCCCAAAGGGCCTCAAGAGCTGGGAGAGGGAGGTTCCAGCATTTTCAGCAGCGGCCGCGGTAGAAGGAGTCAGCTGCTTGTCACCACACCAGGAAACTCCAAGGCAAGCTTCGAAGAGCACATGTATAACGTGTCCTTAACTGACAGTTTCTGTTTTAAAGAAGGGCAACACAAAATTTGTATGGAATGCCTTGATGTCTTAATCCATGACATAGAGATTGATATTGATATTTTGTTGGCAGTTCTGTTAAATTATATTCTTTCAGTTGCTGAGACTTGATTTAGTCTATACAGTCTGAGACAGCTTGAGTAGCTTGTAGGTTTTATGTACTGACTAACTGGGGGGAAAATGTAGAAAGGCTAGTTATGGAACAGTGATCCAAAAATGCTCCAAATTGCAGAGCATCACAGTAGAATTGTGTGTGAAACTTTTTTTCTGAAAACCTTCTTCTGTGGAGTTCTCACTATAAGATCTGTCACTACAGGGTAAGAGGGTAGTCAGTGAGAGGGTGGACAGGAGGAGTCCTACCGGCCCAGTTGGAACAAAGCACCCTACTGAGGATAAAGAAGAGAAGATAGGCACTACTGCGAGCGCGAGGAGCTGTCTAAACACCAAGGCAGCTGCGGGAAAACAGGTAAAGTGACTATTCGGTGTTCAATGGACTAAACGAGGTCTTGAGCAAGCTGTTTTGCATTGGCTGATATGTTTTGTTCTAACTGCTGCATCCTATAATGTGGAACAGAAAAATTAGACGAAACATGATGGTAGTAACCCTGGAGCCATGGACGAGAAACTTCACGGGTTAAACCAGCTTAAATGACTACTTCAGCGCAGAGGATTGTGATGTTTGTTGCAAGGTTCTCTTTTGCCAGGTTGTTGATTCTGCAGCAGTCTGAGCCTTTGTATCTCCTCTCTTCAAGCTGCTTTGTCACTTTACCACTCATCAAACCCACTGCAGTGGTGTCCTCTTCAAACGTGAAGTGGTTGTGATGGTGTGCAGAGTTGTGTAGGTCAGCAAAATGAACAGCTGCAGACCGAGCACACAGCCCTGGGGTGTTCAAGCGTCCAAAATAAAATAAGAAAAATATGTAGAATTACTTGAGTCTTTTTCAGCAGCCTAACTGAAGATCACCACCTATATGGTGTGTTTATTAGTCCATGGGTTGACAATAGGGATGCACCGGAAATTCGCCCACCGAAAAATTTTTTTAACGCGACCGAAACAGTGACGATGCAATGATGATGCAGGCGCAGCACGCACGTGCCAGATTGGGTTAGAGTCAGCATGCCTGCCGTGTGGGTGCATTTCGATTTATCTAAGACCCACAGAAAGCCGTTTGTAAAGCGTGGAATGCCGAAATTCCTAGAGGGGATGCATCCACAAAGACTTTCTGAGTCTCTGACGTTGAACAGCACAAAATTGAACCTCTGTATTTAACCTATTCACCAAGTGAAGCAGGGGGTAGCCAGGAACACAACGCCCGGGGAGCAGTGTGTGGGGATGGCTCTCTTGTGCTTCATACTCTGCATGGCGATCGGGATGTTTGGATTTTATATGATAAATTTATCCCGACGTTGAGAAAGTTTTTGTGCGCCTGCGCCCGCTCCTTACTCGTGCAAAATGAAGGAAAAACACTGATGAACAGCACGGTCTGGTTCTATTGTTCAAATCGGGTGACGAGAGCGGATGCGTCATTATTTCGGTGCATGCCTAGTATTTATGGCACCTTGCTTTGTGAAGGATCTTTAGACTGTTAAACATCAGTTAAGTGAATTAAAAGCCAGAACCATGAGCTGCTTTGCATCTAAAAAAGCTGGATCTTTTTATGCAGTTTTTTTCAATTATGAGGAACTCATAAACAAATACAATCATGATTAAGAGATGACCAGTCATTTATACACAAACACACATAAACTGCTTTTTACCCACATGTACCAATTCAGCTAAATATTCTCTTCTCACAGATCCAAGCATATGCATTATAGCAGGATGCATCAGCCCAGTTCCAAATGTCACTATGCCAATAGCTAGTAGCTGCGCAGTCCTCATCTCCAGCATTGTTGGGTTCTCCACTTAACCAGAACCTGAAAGAGAAGATCAGAGCATTTACTGGTGTTTTATCAGAGCAATGAGGAGTAAAGTGTTAGTTAATGCATCATCAGTTCAGTTCAGTTCAGTGATCTCTTACTCAGTGGTCAGTGCTGAACCATCCACCCATTTCCAGACTCCCTCTCTGTCCCCGTCAGACAGACCAATCCAAGCATACTGCTTTCCTCTCTTTTCTTTAATAAAAACCTGTAGACGTGTGATAACTGCTTACATATTCCCAGATACTCAAAATACATGATCGCCTTCCTCACATTTAACTGTCTACTACAAAAACTCATAGCAGAACACAGCAGTGTAAAGTGGGCCTGAGTAAAAAGACCTCTCACCTGTTCTTCTCTGCTGTTTATAATCACTCTCATTCCAACTATTCCTCTCCGTAGAGATGAAATACAGACTGGAGTTGAAATATTTCCTGTTTCCTGGACTGAATGATGATGTATTAGTAGTGTGAATAGCTATATGATCACTTCCATAACAGTAATATTTTATGATGCTTTATAGGTCCATCATATTCATTTATAATGAAGTCAGATCTAAAAATGACAACGCAGCCCTTACAGTGAAAAGGATTTTTTTTAGTACATTGGTACATTGGGGGTGCGTGCTGTTCTCTACGTGGCAGGGAAAATGTGGGGGGTTGAAACGAATGATTTTGAAATGGTTAAATGCATGGTTCCAGGTGCCTATACATTTAACTACATGTTTTCAGCACATCTATCAGACTCCAGTTCTGTGGGTCTAGGGTTTTGGCATTTCTTTGGATCTGTTTAGATGCTGCATTGGTATCTATCTCTCTCCTATATACATAATAGGGAAAAAAAAGTTTGAAAAGAGAAAACAATCACATATTACCTTAGACATTACATATTTTTCACCGGCCACTCCATTCCCACGGCAGCCCGCCAGAAGTGGAAGAAAAACAGTGGTGGAAGCCCCTCCTTCCCTAGAAGGACCTGGAGTGACAGTCTAACACTCGCATGAGAGCAAGGCACATTTCAGAGGTGCAGCAAAATGATGGGCAGATGCAGGAGAAGATGCTACGGACAAGGAAGACCGCCGCATTTGTGGGCAGGTGAGATACTCTGGTCTTGAGAATGTCCAGACAGCACTAACACCTGCAACACGTGTGTGATGACAAGCAGCGAATGGACACTGAGGAACATACAGCCAGCACATTTACAATTAACATACACTGAGGCAGTTTTAGGTGAAGGAAAAGAAAAAGAAAAGAAGAAAAAAAAAACCCTGAAATATTTAATGAAGGGAGGAATAGTTCCTGCATGCCAGCTTATTACCAGGCATTTTTTGCCGTGAATGATCATAACATTACTTGTGATCCAATCCTATAATATTACAAGGAAAAGTTTGGTTTGCTTTGTAGTTATTCCAAATTAGTACACTATTTTCAAATAAAGAGTCAAATACTGTCCAATGCAGTATGGTTTTCTGTGAGTGGTCAGGTGAATGCATTTTTTCAGCGTCCCTTTACTTTTGGTTCACGTTTGAGCTCCAAGAGAAGTTGTACACATTTACTAGATTGTGTCTGAGGTATTATGAGTCCCCTACCATTTATAATATGGCTCTGAAAAATTCATTGGAAACATCTAGATTTGCCTGACAGTATGTGGATGATTTGTTGATATGCGTGCTGAAGTCAGGGCTCTGTGAAAAAAAAGGCTACACTGTGACTTTTAGGTTTTTTGTTTTTCTGAGAAGGGCCATAAGACATCTAAGTCCAAAACAGGTTCATACAATTCAGTTTAGTCTTGCAGTCCGCTCCGTTTAGGGGTCTCCGAATCCCTGTAAGCCATAAGCTTGGGTTGCAGACCAAAATGGAGTGAAAGCTTTAAATTATTTAAGTTTAATATATGTATGACAATATCTTTTTGAATTAAAAGTAAAAATAGAATTATTAAATAGTATATAAATCCACTATTGGGCCCAGAAAATGCTTACAGCCACTACACATAATGGCTGTGTTTCTGCCGCTTCTTGATCAGTATTACTGTCTCTGATGTTTTCCAAACAATTTCTGTTTATGAATGCGCAATGAAGAAAAGCTTTGCTGCATTGGTACTAATCCAGAGTCTGTAAGTTTCTCCCCATATCTATGAGTTAAATTTACACATGTAAAAAAGGGGGTGTCATTAATACTACCCACTAAAATTGAAATAATATAATCAGCCAAGACGCTGTCATAGTGGTTTAAATAATATATTGAAGAAACAGACAAACAAACAAAGTATGGGTACCCAAATGGTGTCATTAGCTGTATACTGCACTAAGTGTTCTCACCAACAGGTGAAGCCACTGTTACCAGTTCCAGTTGAAGGGGCCAGCCATTCCATCCAACTAGGAGACCCGTTCCAGGTTCTCCTGACTCATAGCTGTGAAGGTCCAAGGCCGAGGGACGTAGACACACATCTCGCATTGTAGCACAGCCAGAAGAGGACGAAACAGTTTCTTTCTGGGTTTTCTGAAACCTTAACCTCTTGTTGGCATTGCTCGCCACAGGGGAAGGACAATTGAGCAAAATATTTTGAGCAATACAAGTATTCAGCTAAATGTTGTAATAATGTGCACCAGCCATGTCAGTGAAGGAACATAAGCTTCCTAATGAATCATGTCTGGTTTGTGAATGTTTTGTTTCTTTTTCCAGTTTCAGCAGTACCTGCTCAAGTGTTGCAAGACAGGTGTACTTCCTATACATTTTCAAACAATTTGATTTTGCCAGTACACGAGGCATTTAACTAAGTACATAGTCAAAATTGGACTGCTGTGAATAATAGCACATACATTCATACAGGGTCCCATTGTGAGCCTCAAATGTTGAAAAACTTTCGTTCTTTCCAGATCTATGGGTATCCAAGAGCTGATTATTTTTGTGTTTGAGGAATAGTTCAGGCTATTATTTGGGCAAAGTGTAAACATAAGCTTTGGGTTGATAATCACATAAAGTAAAAGTTCCAGTAAACTACACATATCCAGGACAAGGGATGATTTATAGCTGTGGTCGACATGCATATTTGCCTACAGCTTTGTGGGGATGTTGTTCTCTAGCAATGGTAATGCCACATATATCAGCTGTAACCCCGGTAGGGTCACAACAGCCCTCTTGATCTCTTGTTATTAAGCCCCATAAAGATTTTTGTTCCTTTCTCTCCGGGTTGACCTGAGGAGGATGTGTTCCCCTTTTGAGTCTTGGTTCCTCCTGAGGTTTCTTCCTCCAGCGGAGGGAGTTTTTCCTCGCCTCTGTCACTCACTAGGGGCTCGGACCTAGACTCTGTAAATCTGCTTTGTGACAAGTTAGTTATATAAAAGCGCTATATAAATAAAATTGAATTGAATTAAGTTTCGTTCCAGCTAAGGGTGTAAGGAGAAGTTTGAGTGAGTTTCCAGGCTGTTACAATGGGTATGTTCTATGTAATCCGTGGACTACTCTGTTATTAAACATACATATGTATTCATTAAGTCTGCGTTTGAAAGGGTATCACCAGAATGTAGATGGGGGGAAAAAAATTAAACATGTTGTTTACAAATAAACAAAATGGGGGAATATGTAAGGGAAATTAAACATATACTTAAAGGTAATCAAAATATTAAAATCAGTATATTCTGTTTGTGATTCTTATATTTGAATGATTCTTGCTTTAAATACCATATTAATGTGATTCTGCTAACTAATGATCAAGGTTGTGAAGCCAGGCCTGAGCCACTTAGGGCCCAGTGACATGATTAAATCATGGTTGTTATTTACGCAAACCCTATGTTTCGAGCTAAAGAGTTTCAGATAAGGTGTTTTGTTCAGACCAGAAAGCTCTTGTTCAGGGCCGTTGTCATGGAGCC
>JBBPCY010073693.1:0-10149 GCA_037974405.1 Brachyalestes nurse | reverse complement strand
ACCATAATTATTATATATATATGTTATGTATGTTGATATACATGTTCTAATATATTAATAGGTTACTAGTTAATAGGTAACTAGTTTGTTTTTCTGTCCCTGCCTCTATATCCTTCCTATATTCTACTGCATACGTGTGTGTATGCACGAGTGACATGCTTCAGTGTCATGAGTAGAACAGCTGAAGTTATCAATGATGCCTCATGAAGTTGATGCCTTTCTAAGCCAGTGCATGCTTTGCAAGGGGACAGTCAGTGCCTTGGAGCTTCTTCTGCTTTCACTCCTAACATACTGACCAGGTTGCATCAGTCCAGCTGGCTAGGCTTTTAATAGCCTCACACATTCATTCAGTAACTGTGAGGGCAGGGTAGAATTTGGCTCAGACTATGTTTACAGAGACTGTAAGTGATGTTCAGACGTGTGGTTTACATCTCGATGTCTGATCTTCTGATGTCTGATGTGGTTGATCAAGAAGACGTTTTGCCTCTGACTCCACCGGAAATGTTGCTATTGTCTCTGGTGTCTGCTAGTATTGACGTATGTTGTGTTCTTTTAGAATGTGGTCACTTTTGATTGGCAAGTTGCAGGTAATCTTGGTTTAAACAGTAAAAATGTTGTTGTCATTGGTTTAATCGGTTTAGAGCAGTTTGCTTTTGTTCGTGTTACTTAATGAAGCCATGAAACTGAGTGAGTCTGTGGTCAATGTGGCATTGTTGGGTTCCCACTTACCCCAGGCATCATCTAATAGCATGTTGTTTTACTTGTTTAGGCCTGTCTTACCTCAATTCTTTGGTTAACTTTGTAACATCTGTCTAGTTTAAGCCTGGGTGACATGGTGGTGCAGAGGGTAGCACTGTCGCCTCACAGCAAGAAGATCCTGGGTTTGTTTCCTATCCAGGGCAACTGAGGGTCCTTTCTGTGTAGAGTTTTATTCTGCAGATACTCTGGTTTCCTCCCACAGTCCAAGACGTGCGTTTACTGCATTCAGTAATTATTTTATTATATATGTATACATCAAGCAAGTGGACTAAAGTTTTTTGTCCTAATCAGAGTTTGTACAGCCCAAAACTAAAACTTGCCTTATTTTTGGAATATAGGAAAGCTTGCACAAGCTTATTCAGGGCAATCTGTTATTCTCCAAGTAAAAGCTATCATTATTATTGATGTCATTATTCTCATTTTTACATATTTTCCTGGGCTAAATGAAGTTATGTCATAAGCAAAACTTATCTGTGTGCTTTAGATTAGAAAAGAACACTTGCGTTGTAACTTTTACTGTGAGAGTGTGTGTGTGGTTATGTGTTGCATTCATGACATTCTGCTGTCTTTCCTCAATAACCAGCAGAGCTCTTATTTGTCCTGTGAGGGTAAAACCTACAAACGGTGTAAATCAGCATCAGACTACATGGGGTAAAAAATATTCAGGAGGAATTTCTCAATTGCTCTCGTGCCCCCGCACCCTTTTAAGACCCCCTTTGTGGAGTACCTACCCCTACCCAGTTTAGAATCGCTACAGTTTCTCAGTATTTTAATCAGCAAATTTGATGATCCATAGTTACATTCATTCATGGGCCCCTTAAAAGACATAATTGGTTGAAAGTCTGGTAACAATGATCTGCTGAAGCACGTGATTAAGCACATAAAGATGTTGAGAACTGTGGAGGAAACTAAAGATACATTGCAAGGGTAAAACCTATAAACGGTGTAAAGCAGCATCAGAGTGGATTGGGTAAAAAAAATATCCAGAATTGTAACAAACTACACCACTGGCTATAGATAACTTGATTCACATTGAGATGAAACCATTTTCCCAGTGGCGGCAGGCTGTTTGGAAATGAAAGCATCATTAGCCATATATTAGTAATGTATTCGTAACACTAATAGAAAACCCAAAGTACATTGTTGATTTTCGACTAGTCAAGTGATTTTAACCGCTGCTGTGCTGATGTAACCAGGCACCTGCTGCAGGCTGGGGGGGTGGGTGTCTGGTTTGCTGACGGGATTTCACGCCAACCCAAATTTACCATCGGCCCACCCGGTATGCCCAGCACTGCCTGAGTATACTGTACACCTTCACTGTTTAAATGTTCTACAGAAATGCTGCACTGCCTTGAAAACACGACTGCATACAAGATGTATCCTGCTTTCGTGAGTTTTCAACACAGCTTGCTATCAAATAAAGGTCAAGACTGTAACATTTTCACTGCTGCAGGTTTGCTGAGGCAGGAAGTCGAATGTATAAGAAAAATGATTTGGAAAATACTTACTATTACATGCTGCTCCTGTCTGACAAACATGACAAGATGTGAGAGGATAACTGGCTAAATCTGTTGTTTCTGCATGTGTTATCACACTCTTCATGCTCTACCATGCAGTTTACTATAAGTAGGCTACTATAACGAATTCAGCATTCAACTGACCTCTGAGAAATGATAGTACTGAGCTTTTTGTTGTTTCTCTCATAAAAAAAAGAGGGAATGGAATGACATCACAGGAGAACCACTTTTGGTTCCCTAAGTATGAAATAGAGATATGAGTGTGTAGAACCTTAGAAGTTTAGGCCATGTCCACACGTACACGGGTATTTCTGAAAACGGAGGTTTTTCTATGCATTTTGGCCTTTCGTCCACACGTAAACGGCGTTTTGGGTCAGTGAAAACGGAGGCTTTTGAAAACTTCGGCCAAAGTGGAGATGTCTAAAAACTCAGTTTCTGCGTTTACATGTGGACAAGAAAAACGAAGATATTGAAAAACGGACCATTTCGCGTCAGACTGTGCACTGCTCCTGTGACATCACAGTATGCGTCGTGTTTACATCAGGTTTTCATCTACAGTGCCTGATGTTTGCAAAGTACTACTTCTCTGAACCTCGTTAGGAGTTCTGGCCTCTTTATACTAGAGGTGTCGAATTAAAGCATTAATTTCGATCAGTTAATCACAAAATGCTCATGAATCGTGACTTTTAACTCGGTCCGGTGCTGTCTAATCATTCTATTCACTGAGATGTGCTACCATCCCCTTCTGCACAATCTGGGGATTCTGAGCTACTTAGCGTTAGGGAAGCTGGTTTATCTGTGTGTTCGTGTCACTGGTTTGGTGATTAATATCTTAAAAGCTCTTTAAATATGAGCGTATGTTGCTACTCTGGGGTCTGTGTCTTAGCCGTCATTACATAAACAATTTCCTCTAGAATCAGTAAAGTTTTCTGATTCTAAAATGCCCCTTTCTGCAGTTTGTAGAACGCTATCTGAACCTGGGAAACATCAACACTGTCCAGAAATCACTACAGGCTGTTAGCATGGCATGATTTGAAGTAGCCTGTGTCCTGCTTCACGGTAGCATTTCTCAGTTTTAGAAGCTGACCGTATAAACTGGCTCTGTGCACTATTTATCTATCTAGGCTCTTCTCATTTAAATAAAATATATTTTTCTCTGATTATGCATATTATTTGCCTAGTTCTCATCATTAGTGTTATGGTAGCTTTCAACTTCAAGGTAGCTTTTTCAACTTCAAGGTAGCTTTTTCCGACAAGCCAACACTGCCTACTGTCTCTGGTAATGATGTCCCCCACTTCAAGGGCTCTGATCGGTCACTAATGCTACACGGTTTAAGGTTATATCGCCACCTACTGGCTTGGCATGCTTTTGTGTGGACGGAGATGTTTTTGAAAACGAGCTTGTGTGGACTTGATTTTTTTCAAAACGAAAACGGGAAATCTCTGTTTTCACAAATAACCGTGTATGTGTGGACATGGCCTTAAAGATCCATCAGATTAGGTGAAAAGTTTGAATAGTTTAGTTCTGAAACGTAAGGGCTCTTTCTCTGGTTCTTCAAGGCTTCTTCACACTTACATCTCATTTTCAAAAAAGTTCCCTATTGAAAGAAAGAAATAAAGGTTTTTCAGGAACAAAACCTGTTTTTCTATGACAGCAGTTGTTTTAGTTTAAGACCCTTTGTGGAGCACCTACCCTCCAGGACATTATGCATTTTGCGAATGACTGCTGGTTAAGTGGCGCTGAGTGGCCGTCAAAGTGATTTTAATTATTTAACATTTACCACATTAGTCAACAAACATTTAAAACTTATTTACAGAACACCTTATAATTCATTTTACAAATACAGCAATAACACATTTTCTATCTTGCTTAAAAACCATATGTTACAAACATAATCAGTTACTAATTGTTTATTACCTCTTAAGGTGCCCACCGTGAAAGTGCTACCTGCATTTTAAAATGTAATAATGTTTTCCATCTACCGTTTAATGGGGCCAAAGCAGATTTAATAAACTGACAAAAGGAAAAGTCTGTCATTTTTATGCTGCCTACTTAGTGTCCCACTGAAGGGGTCCGCAGCCTGCTGTTTGAGAACCATTGTTCTCTTTTTTGTCTAACCCTATTTGTCACCTTCCTTTTTAAGAAGGTGTGAAGAGTGGATTTCTGTTGTGTAAATGAAGTAACATTACAATGATGGCAAATTGGGTGTATTTTTTTTGACCTGGCTAGTTTAGAACAGCTAGTTTAGAACAGCTAGTTTAGAACAGTTTCTTGGCCTTTTAATCAGGAACCTTTATGATTCTAGTTACATTCATTCATGGGCCCTTTAAATTAAATATACATTTCAGTTTTTTAGAACCGTGTATTACAAAGTGAACATTAAGGTTTTATGACAGTGACATGTATTTAAAATCATTAAACTCTGGAAACACCAGCTGACAGGACTATTCCTCTTGTAATGGGAACAGCTGACACTTAGTTTTAGTGAGAGCATTCTTTAAAACTGCTTTCTACATTATAAAAGGTATGAAGCCCAAGCTTTTAACAAAGATGCCGGTTGGAGAATTCAGGGCAGGATATCAGTGACTTTTGACCCCTTCTTTCCAGGCCAGAGGCCCAGACACAGGGCAGGATCAGACCTGATTTAGGTTTAGGCCGTCTAATCCAGTTATGGCCACATCCTGACTGCTCAGCCATTGGGGTAAAGAAAACATAGCTGACTGCTGGTGACTGTTCCAGGCCCACTACTACCACAATGGGTGGGCCACAGTCTCCAGCTGTCCACCAACGTGGAATTACAATGTAGGACTTTTTAATCAGAATCAGAAAACTTTATCCTGGAGGAAATTGCTAAGACAAGAACAATATAAAATAAAATGTCTAAATATCTAAAAACACTGTATAAAACACACTATTCTACCCTATATGGATAAAAGTATCGGGACATCTGACCATTACACTGGACTTTAATGACACTGCATTCAAATACATAGACTTTAATATGGAGTTGGTCCCCTTTTACAAGTAAAACAGCTTCCACTCTTCTTGGAAGGCTTTCCACAAGATTTTGGAGTTTCTATGAGAATTTGTGCTCATTCATTCTGTAGAACATTTATGAGGTCAGGCACTGATGTTGGACGCGAAGGCCTGGCTCACAATCTCCGTTCCAGTTCATCCCAAAGGTGTTGGATGGGGTTGAGGTCAGTGCTCTGTGTGGACCAGTCAAGTTCTTCCACACTGAATCATCCAGTCATGTCTTTATGGACCTTGCTTTGTGCACTTGGGCACAGTCCTGCTGGAATAGAAAAGGTTCTTCCTCAAACTGTGTGTTCACAATGTTGGAAGGCATGGCGTTGTCTTGGTATGCTGAAGGATTCAGTTTGGACTTCACTGGAAGTATGGGGCCTAACCCAGTCCCTGAAAAACAATATTTTGTCCATATTGTGTATATTCACAGCACAGCTGTTGTGAAGTGTCTGTTGTCGCATATATTTTGACATATAAACAGCATGAAAAATGCAGCATTTTGAGGAGAAAATATCTGAACCGTTTTCCTGTGGGCATTTTAAGAATGTAACCCTATTGTTTCCAACCAGATTGATAATGAAACAAGAGTTGTATTACATACTATCCGAGTTAGAATACAACATGTTTTAGAATACAAAAACATGGATTAGGCCTTCTCTGAAGGCTTAGAAGGCCCAGAGGATCTGCCAGTGTTCACAAAGATCACAGTGCATTCAACAATCCAAAGGCAGGAATAAAGCTAATTACTTGGATGGCTGACTTAATTCAGTGAAAGAGGACTGAACTAAAGTGTTTTTACTGAAAATGTGCTTTGAGAGATGAGCTATAAAAGCGCTCAAAGCCAGGTAAATATTTTACTGGTTAAAAACTGTTATTAAATAATCCTCCAACTGACTGCTACAGCAACCCAGAGCCTCCAGATAGTTAATTAGTCAATCCCACATGGGACTTTGTGTTCTGCTTGTCACCATTCCAACCTCATCCCCTCCTCCTCTCAGTCCCCACGCCTCCCTCTCCAAGGAGGCAGTCAAGTGACTCCAGCCGGGGCAGGTTTGGCAGGGTAAATTGCTTTGTGTGTGAATGCTTGTGAAACTTGGTGTGAGCTCAGTAGAACACGCGGGCTAGGCCTTTGTGTGGGGACATGAACACAGAGCAGACGGAGCTTACGCAGACACCTCTGCTGAAGATCTGGGTGCCATGGGCTGGAGGCTCTTCAAACCAAAGGAGAGGCTGTGAGTGTTAAGCAGGACTTTGCCTTTTTCTGTTTTATAACACTGTATATTGATGTTGCTTCAAACAGCTTAAACCACTGTATAAATTATGAAAACATTAACAACACTAGTGGGCCACAAGTAACCCAAACATGGTAATTAACACTTGTATTAACTCTCAGTGTTAAAAAGGCATGAAAGGAGCATGTTTAGCTCTTGCCAACTAATGTCATTGATTACTTGTTTACTTACTTGCTATGACTTCTTCTGTGGTAGCAACCCTCACACCCTCCCTCCCCTCCAATCTGTATATGATTCAGCTGAGAAATCACTTTATGATGACCCACGGCGCATTCTTAATGTGAGGGGGCGTACATTAAAAATGTACGGGAAATGTGTGGGGGATGACATGAATGATGCTGTAATGGTTCCTGCATCCATGTGATGACCATATAATGACGCACATATCATAACACATGATTTGCAAAAATCAATAGTAACAATGACTCAACAGACCAAAAAGTGTAGTTTAAAGGGCCCACTTCATGCAACACCAAACTGACCTTTTTGAAATTAGAGTGAACACTGATAAAGCCTTGTTTCCCAGTCCATAATTCACTTTTCTAATGATGTCATGAAAACACATTTACATATATCCATTCATTCAGCCTGTAGTAGTGTAGCCAAACTCATTCATAATGACATTATGAGGAGTGTTTACATCCAGACTACTTTCTGAATGAAGCAGAATACAGGGCAGCTAGTCAGAACAGACCTCATTTACATATATTTACATATGAACACAAAAGCTGTTTTAATTCTACGAATGTAGAATATGGTCCAGAGAAAGGACAAGCTGTATGAAGCAGACTTCTAGATTCTCAGAATCTAGACCCACCAAACACTTCTCTTTGTTTAGCTTGTTGGTGTTTGTTTGATCAGCGTCGTCTGGCCTTCAGAGATAATAAAACTACTGAAGGCCAAATGGCCGTGAAGTGGGCCATCTGGTTTTCTCTTTTATCTGCCAGTGAGGGCACTACAGAGTGAGTTGCTCTCTGTCTCTTAGTGTTTCTTATCTACCAAAGAATGGATATCAGGTTAATCATGTTGTTTGCAAGATACAAGTACTAAGCCATGCTAAATGCGTAATATACTTCCCAGTTAATGCTTAATACCTTGATAGTCCAGGAGACAAGCAAGCTGTCAACAAAGTGGCCACCTACGTTGGACAGAGTGAAAATTGCAAACGTCATTTTGAAAAATAAACATGGAAGCTGTAATAATAAATAATCATAGTACTGTCAAACACGCCAGCAAATTTAATGACATTTATGTCTTTGCTTAACACGTGTTATTATGCTTTCTTGCATTCAATTATGCAACACTTGTTTAAACAGCAAACTACCAAAATGAAGTGTCATTCAGTTAAATTAGAAAAGAAATGGGCAGCCAGGCAGAGCAAAACATTAGCAAAGTAAAAGAGAGTACTTAAACAATGTTATTGAAATTAATGATCAGAGGGGGAGGCCAAAAGGTCGAGCTCCACATGAAGTCTATTGTGTGCTATAATTAGCTGTAGGTGGTGGAGCCGGCCTGCTTGGAAGCAG
The DNA here is from genome assembly GCA_037974405.1 of Brachyalestes nurse. Classification (NCBI taxonomy): domain Eukaryota; kingdom Metazoa; phylum Chordata; class Actinopteri; order Characiformes; family Alestidae; genus Brachyalestes; species Brachyalestes nurse. The sequence goes on along the minus strand of JBBPCY010073693.1, from coordinate 2,027 downwards.
TAGTAAATTAGTTTTCCACACCAGATCCAATCATTTTTGCTACATCTATCTTAACCTGACCTTACTTTGAAGTCAGTTGGGAAGAATTTAGATTCTGATTCTGATTCTGCCCCATGCTACCAGTACTGGTATTGCAGGTATGCAGTTAAGCTTAACCCTTAGAACATGAGCAGGAAGCTAAAACAAATGGTAAATTGTCATCATACGGCAAACAACTCCTTATATGGAAGTTTCCCCAGTTTGTGTTGATGCTTGAGGTGTCAGACGCTTTGTTTGCAATGTCATGTAGATACAAATTTACTGTAATTTAAAAATATGTAATAATAACAACCACTACTGGAGTTTTAAAAATAGTGTCACATGCAAATGCCTATAAAGAACAAAATGGCCCAATTTCTTTTACTTTAGTTCTCAGAAACAAATCGAAAAAACACTTTGAACCCAGGAGAACTTTCAGTATAGTCTCCACTTACAATTGGGTGGGGAAAACCCTGAGGAAGGGGGTCCGGAGAGCGGCTGAGCAGACAAGCATGTAGGAGAGCAAACGCCATTTTTAGACTGTTTTACAGTTTTTATTAGTTGAAATCAGATTTTACTAACATGCTCTGACTTCTAAGGGGTAACAGTCAGGACCAGAAATTGAGAGTTAATATTTCAAGGCAAAGTCAAAGTGAACTTTATTGTCATTTCGACCATATACAAGTATACAGAGAGACGAAATGGTGAAGCTCGGGTTCAACAGTGCACATATAGTGCAACAGACACAAGACGTTGACATAAGACAAGAGTAATTTATTCTTATTTATTCATCATTAAGATCAGAAACAGTTGTAGTAATTGTGTTCTCTTTTTGATATTCATTGTTCAGCATCTCGACCCCAGTTTACAAACTCTCCCACCATGATCGTAATGGTGGGCCTGCCTGCCAGAGGAAAGACTTACATCTCCAGGAAGCTTACACGGTACCTCAACTGGATTGGAGTTCCAACCCAAGGTGAGTGGTGGAATAATTCACAAGCAACCATGGTGTATGTTCAGAAGATTCAGTACTAAATTGATTGTTATCTCTTCATGCGGTCGGACTCTTTGCAGTCTTTAATTTGGGCCAATACCGAAGGGAGGCAGTTCCTCCAAAGAGTTACAAAAACTATGAATTCTTCCGCTCGGACAATGAAGAGGCCATGAAGATCCGCAGGTACTGAGCATGAAAAAGTGCACTAAGATCATAATGTGTTTAAAGAAAGCCGCAACTTTGACACAGATGTGTAACACAGATTACTCTACTGTCTGCAGGGCCTGCGCATCAAACGCCCTCAAAGACATCGCCAACTACTTTTCCAAAGAGCAGGGACAAGTAGCAGTGAGTAAGAGGGATGACCAGAACACTGTCCTGCCACTTTCAGTGTGCAGCAAAAGTCAACTTTCTACACCTTTCCCCTTTCCACAAATGTAGTTGTAGCCATATTAGCCATAAAGCTTCATTGCAGATCTATAGAAGCAAACTTTAGACACAAAACATGTCCTGGCTGATCAACTATATTAAGGGTAAGGAGTTAATACACGATGTGGACAAAGGTACTGGGACGGCAATAGGGACTTTAATGACCTTGCATTAAAATACATAGACTTTCCTCAACATTTTGGAGTGTTTCTGTGGGAAATTGTGTACACTCACAATCTCCTTTCCAGTTCACCCCAAAGGTGCTGGATGTAGTTGAGGTCAGGACTCTGTGTGGCCAGTCAAGTTCTTCCACACTGAACACATCCCACCATGTCTTTATAGACCTTGCATTGTGCACTGGGTCACAGTCATGCTGGAATTGAAAAGGTTCTTCCCCAAACGGTGTCCACAAAATTGGAAGCATGGCGTTGCCCAAAATGTCTTCACTGCAAAAACTCCTGATCTAACCAAGACTTGGAATCTTATTTCTAGCCTAGAAAGTCTTCTTAATCTTGTTTTGAGAATAATATACTATATAAGAGCAGATTTGTAAGATTATTTAGTTTAAGATATTTTTTCCTATTTC